>BSBK01004730.1:102500-380000 GCA_027943335.1 Chamaecyparis obtusa
GATCTTTTATGTTATTACTTGTTTGTTCAGATAAAGGAGTTATTACTTCATTTTTTAGTTGTAGACTGCTAGTCATAATTAAATACCCATTGTCTCTAAATATAGAATAGCTATGTCATATTTAATTTGAGGATACTTTCAATAAATTTAATTCATATTACAATAACCAGAGGATAGCTGCAAGGAAGGAGGGTGAGTTTCCAAAGGATCTTTTACAACCATCAGTGCAATAGATTTTCCTTAAACTTTTATGATTTGTTAGTCTTTAAAATAAAAGGATGTATTAATATTATAGAAACTATGTTAACAAGTACATGATTTCAGGCCAAGTGATTGAACAAGATAAAAGAAATTGTAGATGAAGAGTATCTACCTTGTCTTATCTCCAAAGATAATTGATTCTGAAAAAGCATCTTGATTTAAATTAGGATTGTACAATGTTTTATGTAATGGGCTTTGTAGCGTATATTATGTAAAATATAAATTGAGCATTGTAAATAGAGGGAGGCCCTAATCTTTCTAGGATCATGATAATAGGGGAATGCACAGATCTTTCTAGTTCATGTAAATAGCGGAATGTCCCTATCCAACTAGCTATGTAAATAGGGTAATGTCATATCTTTAATATGTTGGACATATGTCCCGGGCAAGACTAGAGGTTTTCTTCTCCATTCTTTCCTACCAATTCCCGCACTGAATGGAAACTTATGTATCTTATCTTAAATAATTAATATACTTAATCATGGCCTTGGCCTTTTACCGATAAAAAAAAATATATGATGCAAAATGATTCAGTAATTCATGTTTATGTATATTAAAATCAATTGCACATGTTGTATTATGTTATAATAGATCATTAAAATTCAAGAGCTAGTTGATATGTGTTTGATTTATATCATTTACTTTACTATGTCATTATGATTATTTTTTGGACTATTGATGTTTGCAATGAGTGTGCAGGAGATTGACTATGGTTCTAAAAATAGGGAATAAAGAGTGGATCTATGTTTTATCGATGAAACTAAGACTCTTTCTAGTAAAGATACAAGAACCTCATTGTCATGTATTTTATTCATAAATGTATTTTTCTATAGTTTTATTTAATTAAGTAAATGTGAATTTATGATTAGTCATGTTATGTGTGTAATGGGTAACAATTTAAGTAGTGTCACTTGACACACCTGTGTAATATGTGTTGGCATGACTTGTCATTGTAACTAGGATTAGTATGACACCAACTAGAGGATTAACGTATAGATTTCCTATGCTTACCCTAGGGTAAGGAAGCCTCTAGATGGGTCAAAGTTAGTTGAACTCATGGGTTTACTTCAAGTGAGGTTTTAGAGGGTCGAGGAAGCTTCTAGAGGGTAGTTAGGGTAAAATTTAACTACCCCACTTGGTATATTAGGTGTAGATCAATGAAAACCTAACCTATTCAGAACATGCGTAGACATTCAAAAATTAGTTTTAGCAGCATATACTAAACATATAGAAAAACTATTTGCATGATACCTCAGATAGAGCTAAAACAAGAGCAACCTGTCACTGTTTGATTTACTCTCACTTTAGGGATGTGGGTGTGCTCTCTAAACACTTGAAGCATATCCCTAATGATGATTAGGGGGTATTAGGATAGATTAGGGACCAAGAGAACCCCATATTGGCACAAAACTAGGTATAGAAAACATGTTTTACCCCTAAGCCCTCAAAGAGCCTAATGATGCTCAAATTTAGATTATGTTATAAATGAGTAAACTAGAGTTGATTTTAGACTAAATGAAATATGATATGATGCTAAGAAATGTAATACAAAATAAGAAACTAAGATTAATCCAATTTATCTAAGCTATGGTGTGATTTTTGGAAGCTTTAAAATGAGCTAAACTAAAAAATATGCTAAAGCTTAAGATGATTTAGGATTAATCTAACATTATAACACTACTCAATGTAAAATATGTGAATTGGTATTTTTCTCTTGGAAGAGGAGGGTATTTATAGGATTTGAGGAAGAGCTTGGGTTAGGAAGGAGAGTTAGGGTCAGAGGTAAGGTTTGGGGTAGAGTTTGGGGTGTAGTTGGGGGTAAGGTTAGATTAATCTTGGTCAAGGTTGCTCACACGTGTGAGCAACACTAGGGAAGTGTGCAAGGGGAACAAGAGTGGAAGAGGATACATGGGCTTCACTAATGGCTTGTAAGAGTCATTACGAGGATGTAAGAAGCATTTATGAGGGGTTTTGACCCAAAGTCAAAGTTTGAAGGGTTAGGCTAAAAAGGGTAGGAATCACCCTTTAATCATGTTTAAGGTGAGTTTAGGAAATTCTAGAAGAGGTTAGGGATTTCTAGAACATTTATAAGGATTTAGGATTAAATAAATATTTTATTTATTTAAAGGATTTTTGGTCAATTTATTAAATAATTAATAAATTTTGGGGGGAATGATTTTTAAATAATATTTAAACATTTTTGGAAGGGATTTATTAATTAAATATTTTTAATTAAAATAGGAGGATTTAATGGCATAATAATAAAAATACTTTTATTTTCTAAAGGAATTTTAGGTGTCTACATTTTTCCATTCTTTGATGTGATGTCACAAGTGGCATGGCATCAAAGACAAGAAAATAAGATGCCCCAGGCTATAATTTAGAGGATAAGGGGTTGTGCCCCCTCGAGAAAATAATGCAAAGAGTAAACATTGTAGAATTTTCTTGAAAGGAAACAAAAAGGAAGGGGAAGGAATGAAGGAAGAAGAGAGGATAAATAACCAAACTCGCAAGAGAAAATATGAAGGAATGCAAGATGAGGTGGAATGCAGAATGCAGGATGGAGCTATATGAAAAGATGCAAGGTGCAAGATTAATCTATATGATGTAGGATGCAGGGGATTTGGCAAGCTTCAAGTGTAAATGTAGAGAGCACAACCTAGTTTGATATAGAAACAATAGAGACCTTCCATGGATACTAGGATCAGAAGGCCTTGTCACAAGCATTTCATAAGAGTGACATGAAAAAGAAACACAAGGTTTCCCCAGCATCACACATGAACCAAAAAGGAAGCATGGTAGAAATGATGCTAGAGAAACCACAAACAAATGACATTTCCCAAGTGCACCATGTAACCCAGAAGATCACATGTGAACTATGCAAGGGTCACATCCAAATGACTCATAGGAAGAAGTAAAAGATCAAAAGACCTTGCCCCAAATTTCCCTCATTCGCAGTGCACCATGATATAAAGGATCATGGTGACTTTGAGGAGAGGAACAATGAGAAGTTGTAAAAGATTGACAAGATCCAAAGAACAAAATCCAAGACCAAAATGATAACTCCAAAAGACATCCTTTGGCAAGGAGAGAGATTGATTTGATTCATGGTGGGAATATTTGGTCTGAACGGGATGAAGGATACATCGACATGGACCGGGTGTGATTGATGGAAGATTAGGTCAGACAAGAGGAAGGATACATCCTCAAGGACCCACTAATTGATCAGGAGAATGAGTGTTGTTGTTAGCTAGAAAATGATGAGTCGAGGATAACCGTTGTGATCAAGGATAGTCGATAATTGATGTTGCTAAAGTACAAGGCTAGATGGGACAAGATATCTGATCAAATGCTACTGCAAGATTGATGAGGATATGTACAACAAGACTGAATAATATGTACAATGGATGGGAAGATATTTACACCGGATATGTACAAAAGCTCAGGATTTGGAATAGGAAGATCTCGCTATACAGAATATTTATAGGATATGTATAGGATTGGACTTGATTACTGCAGTGGATAGGCTTGAGGATAGAACACCTTGGGAGTGATGGGTTGGTGGTGGGGATGTGGATTGGATAAAGAGGATGGGGTGTTGGGATGGGTGGGGGATGGGAGTTTGATAGATAAGGATTCAGCCCACTATGTATGGTGCCTATTTCCATTTTTTTCACCAACATACTTGTCCAAGGTGCTTGAATTGCCAAGTTTTCACCATTTGAATGATTATTTTTCTTTGCTTTTTTATCTTTTGCTTTTCTTTTACTTTTTCTGGTTTTTCCAATTTTTATGGATTTTTTGAATATGGAGGATCTATTTCAGGCATAGAACCTCTTCAGATGTATGATTTTGATAGGATCATTCAAAGGCTCACCTTCTGGTGTTGATAACTACTAGGCTCCAGAGCCAAAGAATGTGATGACAACATAGGGGCCCAACCAAGTAGGTTTGAACTTGCCTTTCTTCTCTTGATGCACTTGGACTTTTTGATTTTCCTTTAGGACCATGTAGCCCACTTGGAATTATCTAGGATGGACTTTCTTTTTATAACTCCTTTTGAGTCAATTTTGGTATGAAACCAAATGATCATATGCTTGTTGCCTCTTTTCATGTAACAGGTCCAACTGTGTGAGGCGCGCCACACAATATTCTTCATTTGTAGTGTAATTTTTCATGGAGACTCGCAATGATGGGAGCTCAACCTCGATGGGTAGAATGGCTTTGGCACCATATACAAGGGAATATGGGGTGGTTCCTGTGGGAGTGTGATAAGAAGTACAATAGGCCTAGAGGGTAGGATTTATTTGAAGGTACCAATCATGACCAAAATCATTGAAAACCTTCTTGAGGATTTTTAAGATGGTTTCGTTGGTTGCCTCAGCTTGGCCATTTCCTTGGGGGAAATATGGACTGGCGAAATGATGGTGGATGTGGATTCTGGCAGACAGATCATCCACATGTTGGTTTTCAAAAGGTGTGCCATGGTTTGTGAATATGGTAGATGGTATGTCGAAGTGGAAAATGATGTCGTATAAGATGAACTTGGATATTTGGATGCCAGTAGTGAGGGTGAGAAAGATTTCTTCAACCCATTTTGTGAAGTACTTTATGGCTGTTATGATGTATTTATGTCCATCTAAGGAAAGGGGAGTGATTAACCCAATGAGGTCAAAGCTCCAACATGAAAATGGCCATGGTGGCGCAATGGGTTGCAATTTTTGTACTGTTGCATGAATCAGATTTGCATGTTGCTGACATGGTAGACACTTCTTGACAAATTCACAAGCATCATGTTCCATTGTAGGCCAATAGTACCCGACTCAAAGAAACTACTTTTCTAGAGCCATGCCACTCATGTGGGCACCAAAAATTCCAGTGTGGACCTCTTGTAAAGCCAGGATGGCTTTGTTTGAATCTAAACACCTAGAGAGGATGTTATGATATCCTCAATGATAAAGGGTGTTGGCTACAAGAGTGTAATGGGAAGCTCTTTGAATTAGGTTTTAGAATTGGTTATTGGTCAGATGGGGAGATATGATACCATTTTTAAGATATGCATGGATGTCATGGTACCACAGGGACTAGAGACCAACCAAGACATGCATTTTTTATGCATCGACATTCTCATAAGCAGGTGTGTATAGATTCTCAACTAAGAATTCATATTGCATTGAGTTGCAGGGGATTTCCATTAAGGATCTGATGGTGGCCATTGCATCGGCCACTTTGTTGTGAAGCCTTGGTATCTGCATGAACTGTAGATTTAGGAAATGATATTTTAATCAGTCCACCAGTTATTTCTAGGGTAGCAGCTTCTCATCCTTTGTTTGAGATTCATCTAAGACTTGCTTGATAATTAGCTACGAGTCTCCAAACACTTGCAGTTCTATGATATTCCATTGGATAGTTTTTTTGAGGCTTGAGATGAGTGCCTCATATTCTACAATGTTATTAGTACATGGGAATCCTAATTTGAATGATTTTGGAATATAGTCACCTTGAGGTGTGAAGAATAGGATTCCTACCTCTGATCCATGCAATGTGTAGGAGCCATCAAAGTAGAGTTTCCATACTAGTTGTTCTTCGATCATGCATAGGTGCTCATTAGGGAATTCCATAATTATTGGATATACATCCACCAAAGGTTCTTCTGCTATTTGATCAGCAATTACTTTCCCTTTGATTTCTTTCTGATCTATGTACTAGATGTCAAACTCACTGAGTAGCATGACCCATTTTTCCATACGGCCTGTGAGAGTTGTCCTAGATAGTAGATACTTGAGTGGGTCCACCTTTGAGAAGAGCTTGATTGTGTGGCTAAGCATGAAATGTCTAAGATTTTGAGTGGAAAATACCACTATAAGGCATGTTTTCTCCATTGGTGAGTAATTGAGCTCATATCCAACAAGAGTCTGATTGATATAATAAATGGCTCTCTCTCTATTGTCATCATCATGCTATGCTAAGAGTTCCCCGAGTGTTGGATCGGTTGCCGATGTGTATAGTATGAGAGGGTGCCTTGAAACTTGTGGTACAAGGATGGGAGAGTTGGCTAGATACTCTATTGGCTTCTCAAAGATTCTTTGATAAATAGGATCCCATTTGAAGCTTGTGTCCTTGCAGAGTAGGTGCATGAATGGTTGGCACTTGTTTGCCAGTTGTGAGATGAAGTGTCACATTGATTGGATCTTTCCTTATAGGCTCTGAAGCTGTTGAAGTATTCTTGGTGGAGGCATTTATGTTATAGCTTTGACCTTTTTGGGGTCAATCTCTATGCCACACCATGATACGATGAAACCTAGAAGCTTTCCATATGTTACACCAAAGACACATTTCTTTGGATTCAACTTCAAGCCATAATCATGGAGATGATCGAACACACTCTCAAGGATTTCTAGGTGTTCACCTCGTGTCTTAGATTTTGCAAGAATATCATCCACAAAGTCTTCCAAGATTTTTTTGATCATATCATGGAAGATGTCTATCATTTCTCATTGATATGTGGCTCCTGCATTCTTCAGCCCAAATAGCATAATGTTGTAATAGAAGGTACCCCATGTTGTGGTGAATGTTGTTTTGTGTTTATCTTCTTCTGCTATATGGATCTAATTGTATCTCTAGAATCCATCCATGAGTGAAAACATCTCATGGCCCACTTTGAGATCTATGATCATGTCTATGTTGGGTAGTGGGAAATCATCTTTGGGACATGCTTTGTTTAGATCTCTAAAGTCAGTACATATTCTTCTTTCTCTGAAAGGCTTAGTGATAGGCACCATGTTGGAGATCCACTCAGAATAATCAATGGCTCTGATGAAATTTTCTTGGAGGAGCTTCTCTAACTCTATTTTCACCAATAGGGCTACGTTGGGATGCATTTTATGTAGCTTCTACTTTAGTGGCTTGGCATTAGGGTCCACTGCAAGATTGATAGGGAGAGGGGATGAACTAATCACTAGTTCATGCTTCTTGTATACCACTAAGACCTAAGGTGACTTGTAAGTCCACCAAATGGATCTATAGGACCTTCTTTAGTTTATGATCCCCTGATCCTAAACCCCACTCTTTTATCTTGAACAAAATCTTTCCCATGCCAACTACTAGGCTTTCATGCTAGGTGAGAAACACACATAGTTCTTAGGCTCTCCTAGGGTATTTCTTCACAATTATTTGCACACACCTTGTAGGATCATGGAGATACTTCAAGACCTCAAAAATTTCTTGTTTCAATTCCTAGGTCAACCCTAAACATCTAGCATCTTTACCGATTGTTCACTTTTTCACCAAAATAGGGCTACTAGAAGGGAGCCCCAATTAGCCCTTCTGCTCCAAGAAATCAGGCTAATATTCCAATTTCTTCCATTGACCATCAAAAACTTCCTTCAGATACTTTCATTCATTTGGAAAACTCTTAAATATTTTCAAGGTTTTGGGTCTCAAGAAGGTCGTACTTTACCTCTGCACAAAGTGAGGGTTTGGAGGGTTTCTAGGCCTGTCTATTCTTTAACTTGTTTTGATGCTTTGTGGGATTGCCACAAACCTCTCCTTCTTGTCAAGGGACCTTAACACACTCCCCTAACTATTCCATTCCTTCTTTCTTCATTATCTTCACAACCCTACAAGTTATAGGTTCTGCAACAACACTCTTCCCTAATCGGGCTTGCTCAGGCTTGCCTAGGGAAAGAGTTTAAAAATGCCTCCATAGATTTTGAAGGGCCCTCATCCTACAAGAACAAAGGAAATTGAACCTACTCACTATCCCCAAATGGCCATACTGAGTCTATGATGGGATAGTGAGTTACATTTCTCACAAGACCAATTGTCTGGTTTAGGACAGTGGACTGGGTAAACAAGCTATTTACAAACTTGATAAAAGAAAAAATATGAACACCTAATCTAATGAATTAAAATCTACTCTAAACAATACAAACTATCATGCCAAATTATTATAGTAGAAAACTTATCACTTCAAAGTTTTCATTCATTCACTATGATTCTTTTTCATGCACATAATAGTTACAACAGTCTCTTGTCTGTACACTGACACACACATACTGGCAATATTAGGGTTTCTTTTGTTCATATATGGTCTCTTAGGTATTTTCCTAGTATGTCTAGGGTTCCCATCACATTAGAAGTTAAATCCATCATTAAGGATATCATGGCTAAATGTTGTCAAGCAACATTTTCAAAGTTGCAAAGTTGCACTTTGCAACTTTTACAACTTTTGCAATTTCTTGTCCATTAGACTAAATCTAAGCTTTCTAAGGCTTGTGACTCCTCTTAGTGGAAATCTAAGTGTAGGATCACTGATTCCAATTTAAAATAACATCAAAAGTCCTAAAATGGACCACTGACTTCTTCAAATGACCTCTCTCTAAGAGGTACCTATTAGATTCTAAAGCCAACCAAGGAACTCCTAAGACCTTTAGACCCTAACTAACATTGCCAATTACAAAAGAGGTTCTCAAACCTTTATTTTACTTAAAAGGCTCATTAAGAGCATCACACAACCAAATTGCAAGAAATGGTGAGGGCCCTATTTTATAGGTGCCCCTGCACCATACTCCCCACCAAAGAAGATAAGTCCCTACTAGAGACAATAGGTGGAGATCTATGCCTTGAAGGTGAAACTAATTCTCAGGGACCCAAGTTGATTCTAAATCTAGTTTACCCTACCACTTGATAAGGTTTTCTTTATAGACTCCATGCCTAGACTTTGTATGCACTCGGGAGTCCAATATCTTCTCTTCTCTTAGCTTGATTGTGGGGGGCAGGGCTGCTACTTGAACTTCCTTCTTAGCTTCCTCCACATTCTGATCTACATCAGTAAGAAGTCCTCTATACCTAACCAGGTTTGCAATGTTGAAGATGGGAGAGATCGCTAGATCATCTGGTAGACCAACTTTGTAAGCATTCTATCCATACTTGGCCAATATGGGACATGGACCAACTATCTTCATTTGCAGCTTTGTAGGAACTCCTTTTTCCATTCTTGCTTTATTTAGGTGGACCATGACTCAATCACCTACACCAAACTGAACCTCTCTTCTCTTGAGATCAACCTTGTCTTTGATCTTCTTGGTGTTGTCAATAAGGGACTGTTTCACTTGGTCATGTACTTCTTTCATAGATTGACTAAAATCTTCAGCATAGCCACTATTAGGGACTTGGTTTTCTAGATTTCTTAGTTCACATACACCCCTAGGATGTATCCCATAGACAATCTCAAAGGGACTCTTTCCAGTAGTCCTATTGATGCTATCATTATAGGCAAACTCTACTTGGTGAAGGACTAAATCCCATGTCAAACCATATTCTTTGGTTAAGCACTTTAACAAATTGCCAAGTGTCCTATTAACCACCTCAGTTTGACCATCAATTTGAGGATGGTAAGCTGAACTAAATACTAGATTGGTACCTAGTCTTTTCCATAAGGACCTCCAAAAATGTCCCATGAATTTTCTATCTCTGTCAGATACAATACTACTTGACAAGCCATGAATTCTTACAACTTCTTTGAAAAACAAATAAGCAATATGACTTGCATCATGAGTGACTTTACATGGGATAAAATGACTCATTTTACTGAATCTATCCACTACAACATAGATACTATCAAATCCACTCTTTTTCCTAGGTAGACCAACCACAAAATCCATACACATTCCCAAGGTCTGATTGGTATGGGGAGAGGCTGATAAAGTCCTACATTTATAGAAGTACCCTTGGCTCTTTGACATATGATGCATTGCTCAACATAGGTCCTGACATCTCTTTGCATTTTAGGCCAATAGTAGTACCTTTGGACCAATTCCAAGGTCTTGTTGAGGCCAAAGTGGCCGCTCAAACTTCCATTGTGTTTTTCTTGAATGAGGTTCTCCCTCATGGATCCTCTTGGAACACACAATTGCCCTCCTTTAAATAAGAGGTCATTCTACAATGTATACTCTGGAAACTCACCATGGAAGTGATTCATATGTTCTTAACAAACCTTGTATGCTACTGCAAAGTCTTCATCAGTTTGGTACAGCTCCTTGAAGCTATCCAATCCTATGCTTTTCATTTGGACTTCTTGAATAGTGAGCAGCCTTCTACTCAAGGCATCTGCTAATTTTTTGAGCTGCCCCTTCTTATGCTTTATGGTGAAGGTATAAGACTGTAAATACTTCAACACCTCATTCATGAGCCTCATGAATGTGCTTAGAGCATTGGAGAGGCTAAATGGCATGACTAGCCATTCATAGAGTCCTTCAGTGGTTTTGAAAGTTATTTTCCACTCATCTCCCTCTTTTATTCTTATTTGATGATAGCCACTTTTCAGGTCTATCTTTGTGTAATACTTAGCCCCTCCTAGACAATCCATGAGATCTTCAATCCTAGGTATGGGAAACATATACCAGATTGTAATATTGTTAATGGCTCTGGAATCTTTACACAATCTCCATGTTCCTCCTTTCTTGGGTGCCAAAATAGTAGGAACAGCACATGGTCTGATGCTCTTTCTTATTAGCCCTTGGTCCATCAATTCTTGTACTTTCTTTTCAACTTCCCTATTCTATTCAGGAGTTATCTTGTCAGGTGCCTTGTTTGGCAATGATGCCCCTGGGATCAAATCTATTTGATGGCTGATTTCTCTCTTAGGTGGCAAGGTTGCAGGTGCTCCATCTGATATAATTCCCTTCAACTCCTTCAAAATCTATTGCACTTCATGAGGTATGTCCTCTTTCTTGGTCTTTATGTCCTCCTTGGGTTTCACTACAATAGCATAACCCACTCCTTCTTTCTCAAGAGTTTTCATGAACTCTTTCCCCTTCAACATCACTACATTAGGTCTACTTCCTTGGTTGTCTTGTTCAAGTAATGACTGAATTTTGTAGCTCACTCCATCCTTCACAAAAGTGTATGAATTGAGCTCACCATTGTGCATAGCCTTTCTATCAAACTACCATGGCCTACCTAGTAATAGGTGATAGGCATCCATTAGCAAAACATCACATAAGAGATTGTCCTTATAGCCACCTATGGTGAATTCAATCCATGCCTACTCATTAACCAAGACATGCTGCCCTTTATTTAACCATGTGACCTTATAAGGAGTGCTATCAGGTATTTTAGGAATCTTGAGCTTGGTAATGGCCTCCTCGGAGATTATGTTATCAATAGACCCTAAGTCTATGATAACTTTACAGACTTTTCCCATTATCTTACACCTTACCTTGAAGAGTGACCTTCTTTGTTTGGGCTCCTCCTTGATTGGTTCTCTAATTAGGACCCTCTTTATCATCAAATTTTCGCCACTCTCTAAATCCAATTGAATATCAGGAGACTTCACACTTGAAGTATCTTCATGTACATATGCCACTTTCTTGTCACCTTGTGAAGATGATCCCTTTTTAGGACACCTATAGGCAAGATGCCCCAATTGCTAACAGTGGTAACACTTCATGATGGCAAAATAAGATGGTCCTCTTCCTCCTGGTGATCTACCTCTGCCTCCAAATCCTCTACCTTTACTTGAACCACCCCTTTGGTTGGTCTGTCCACTTTGTTCAGTCAACTTGGACTCACCTTTAGGTCTACTATCATTGCTCCTACCTCCATAGCTTCCCCTATGTCCTCTACCATCTCTGCCCCTTCCTATATTCTTTGAGGTCTGGTCTTGCTTCCTCTTTCCTTTCTCTTCCACCTTCAAAGAAATTTGGTAGCATTGATGAACTATTTTAGGAGTGACAAGGCTCATATCTTCTTGGATGGACCACTTAAGACCATTCAAATATCTTGCCAACCTAATGCTTTCATCTTCCACCACCTTGGACCTTAAGCATAGTTTTTGAACTCTTCGATATAGGAATGTACATCCATCTCCTTTTGTCTAAGGTTTTTCCTTCTTCTATTCAACTATATTTCATAGTCATCAGGAATATAAGCCTACCTAATTTTAGTCACCATTCCTTTCCAAGTACCTATGGGACTCTTCCCTTCCTTCTCTCTTTCTATTTGGACAAATTTCCACCAGGTTAAGGTAGAGCCTCTTAACCTTGACTTTGCTACTTTGACCTTTTGATCATCAGAGACACCATCACATTCAAAATGGTTCTCCATTCCATCAATCCAATCCATGATAAGATCTGGAACCATCTTGCCACTAAACAAGGGAATGCCTTCCAAAGCTTTGTTGTTCATTGCTTTTAGTGCCTTCAAGAAAGGCTCTTCTGGTATAGCAGGGTATAGTGTTGGGGCTTCCTCCTCCAACTAAATATCCTTCTCTTTGGCTTCCTACTCTTCCTTCTACTCCATCTTATCCTTGACTCTATCTGCCTTGTCTTGGACATCACCTAACAACTGTTCTAGTTGTGCTAGTCTTTCTCTCAACAACTTGTTGTCTTCCTCTTGCTCTTCAACTTTCTTGGCCAATTCTTCATTGGTCACCATCTTTCTTGATCCACTAGATTCAGTAGGTGATAACATTCACCTTTCTCTTCAATTGCTTTTCCCACACCTTTATAAGGCTCTGATACCACTTGATAGGGAGAGGGGATGAACTAATCACTAGTTAATGCTTCTTGTCTACCACTAAGACCTAAGGTGACTTGTAAGTCCACCAAATGGATTTATAGGACCTTCTTCAATTTATGATCCCTTGATCCTAAACTCCACTCTTCTATCTTGAACAAAATCTTTCCCTTGCCAAGTACTAGGCTTTCATGCTAGGTGAGAAACACACACAGTCCTTAGGCTCTCCTAGGGTCTTTCTTCACAATTCTTTGCACACACCTTGAAAGATCATAGAGATGCCTCAAGACCTCCCAAATTTCTTGTTTCAATGCCTAGTTCAGCCCTAAACATCTAGCTTCTTTACCGATTCTTCACTTTTTCACCAAAATAGGGCTACTAGAAGGGAGCCTCAATTAGCCCTCCTACTCCGAGAAATTAGGCTAATACTCCAATTTCTTCCATTGACCATCACAAATTTCCTTTAGAGACTTTCATTCATTTGGAAAACCCTTAAATATTTTCAAGGTTTTGGGTCTCAGGAAGGCCGTATTGTACCTCTGCACAAAGTGAGGGTTTGGAGGGTTTCTAGGCTTGTCTGTTCTTTAATTTGGTTTGATGCTTTGTGGGATTGCCAAAAACCTCTCCTTATTTTCAAGAGACCTTAACACACTCCCCTAACTATTCCATTCCTTCTTTCTTCATTATCTTCACAACCCTGCAAGTTATAGGTTCTGCAACAACACTCTTCCCTAACCGGGTTTGCTCAGGCTCACCTAGGGAAGGAGTTTAAAAATGCCTCCATAGCTTTTGAAGGTCCCTCCTCCTACAAGCACAAATTAAATTGAACCTACTCACTATCCCCAAATGGTTGTATTGATTCTACCATGGGATAGTGAGTTACATTGCTCACAAGACCAATTGTCTGGTTCAGGACAGTGGACTGGCTAAACAGGCTATTTACAAACTTGATAAAAGAAAAAATATGAACACCTAATCTAATGAATTAAAATCTACTCTAAGTAATACAAACTATCATGCCAAATTATTACAGTAGAAAACTTAGCACTTCAAATCTTTCATTCATTCACTGTGATTCTTTTTCATGCACAGAATAGTTACAACAGTCTCTTGTCCATACTTTGACACACATGTACTGGAAATATTAGGGTTTCTTTTGTTCATATATGGTCTCTTAGGTCTTTTCCTAGTATGTCTAGGGTTCCCATCACATTAGAAGTTAAATCCATCATTAAGGATATCATGGCTAAATGTTGTCAAGCAACATTTTCAAAGTTGCAAAGTTGCACTTTGCAACTTTTACAACTTTTGCAATTTCTTGTCCATTAGACTAAATCTAAGCTTTCTAAGGCTTGTGACTCCTCTTAGTGTAAATCTAAGTGTAGGATCACTAATTCCAATGTAAAATAACATCAAAAGTCCTAAAATGGACCACTGACTTCTTCAAATGACCTCTCTCTAAGAGGTACCTATCATATTCTAAAGCCAACCAAGGAACTCCTGAGACCTCTAGACCCTAACTAACATTGCCAATTACAAAAGAGGTCCTCAGACCTTTATTTTACTTACAAGGCTCATTAAGATAATCACACAAAAAAATTTCAAGAAATGGTGAGGGCCCTATTTTATAGGTTCCTCTACACCAAAGATTGTGCACAATAAGACTTGGATCAAACCCAGGCATGTGTGCGTATGACCACGCAAAGTTGAAAGTGGCTTCTTGGAGAAGTGTATTGAAAGCCATTTCTTCACCTTCTATTAAAGATGTTGCAATGTAGGTGATTCTCAGACATTCTTCTATGTCCAAGTTGACTAGCTTGGTTTCCTTAATGGTGATAGGTGATTTCTCAGGTCTATAATCCTAGATGGGAGGAAGAGGTGAGTCTCCATCTTCTAGTGCCTCAAAAAGGTTTTCACTAGAAGATATGCCCTTTATTTTATTTTTTTTAGAGTCAGAATGTGCCCCAAAGGGGTTTTCACATAAGGACTCATTCTTTTCTTTTCTTTTTTAATTTTGTAGCTAAAGATTACCTCCTCCTTGAAATATCCTTTGGGGTTGAGTGTGCAGACATGAGCTGATTCCTATTCTTGATTTTTTTGTTGGCTTGATGCTCCCATGAACCTTAGGAGCACTTGTGTGCTTTGTAACTCATCAATTTGTGTGATGCTTGGTTGGTCCCAGTCTATAAGTTCCGGGTGGATGAGGGGAAGTTATATGATATTAATGGTGATTTGATGGAGGACAGAAGTGTCCAAGCGGGTATCATTATCGAAGATGTCATCATATGATTTATTTTCTTCCTCTTCAGGGATGTCTTCGATCTCTACAAGGTCATCCTAGCTATTCAAGAAGGGAACATTGGTCATGTTGGTGCCCCCAGTTGTAGTATTGGACTCTTGTATATGCAGGTGAGGGGTATCAAAGCCAAGACCTTGATGCTTTAGATTCTTTGATGTTGTGATTGGGTCTTTTCTTCTGCCTTCTTGTGGTCCTAGACCACCGCCTTGACATTTCCATTGTTCAGTGGTGTACATGTGTTGCTAGATATTTCTCTTTGAAGTAGTTGAGGATTTAAGTGTCAGGTGGTGGGGGATCTTTGTACAGCCACCAGTTAATGTCAAGGTCCATCTCTTGACTGTCTATATTGCCATGAGAAATAAAAGTCATCGGTCCCATTTTCTTGATTTCATGATTTGCTTCAGTGGGCCTGCTTTGGGGACTTGGACACCCTTGTGTATGTGGATCAAGTGGGAGGGACCCTACTACAAATGCATCATTCATGGTGTATTTGCCATAGTCTTGGTTGTTGATCTTGATGGAAGAGAGAGTGGAGGCAAGGATGGTCTCTGGATCGCTATGGAATCATGAAGAGCTAGCAATAAAAGTGCCAATATCGGTTCCGAGACAATGGGTGGAATGAGGGAATGATGCTTCCATCAAATGACAATATGTGAAGGGTTGGGGATTGGCATGGATGGTAATCTCAGTCCCTTGATGTGGAAATTTGATGCACTGATGGTAAGTAGATGGTACAGCCTTGATGGAATGAATCCATGGTTGTTCGAGGATGATGTTAAATGGTAGATCAAGATCAACAACATGGCAGATGGTGTCTTGAGTTGTAGGGCCTAGCTTGATAGGAAAAATAATGGTACCTTTAGAGGTATACTCCGAGTTATCATATGCCTTGATATTGATGACCTCATGTGATATGTCAACTTCTGTGAACCCTGTCTACTGAATGAATTTAAAAGTACACAAGTTTAGGGATGAGCCATTATCTATCATGACCCTTTTGATGGAAAAATCTATGACCATAACAACGATGTGGAGAGGGAGATTATGGTCAGGTGCAATAGATGGTATTTCGAATGGCTTGAAGGATAAATCACAGGATGTGAATAGTGTTGGAATACAAACACCATTGAGGGGGGGGTGAATCAGTGGCTACTTATAAACTTTTCCTTTTCAATTTTTACAATTATAACATATACTTATGAAATATGAACAAGATATGTAAAAATAACATAATACACAATACTTATAGTGGAAAACCCCTTAGGGTAAAAAACCACTTTAAATCTGAAACTTTATTACCCTCTTTGGTAAATCTTTTAGAGCTACAACTCTGGGAAGCACCAACACCCTATTTTAGAAACACCGATTTCAAGGAACACCTATCCCTTACACCTGAAGCACCAACTTCAAGAATACAAGAATAAAAAACTTCCAAAATGAATAAATGAAATACAAAATCATAGGATCATCTCTTTTACAATACAAATCATGAAACAAGATTTCAACTCCAAGTTGAAAACATTAAGTAGGATTCACTTCTGTTCTTATCTCTCATATTGATTCTTTTACATCACCAAATTATACAAGCCTTCTCAAAATCACTTTATTAGATCATGAAATGTGTAATCAGACTTAAATCAATACATCTAAATTTAATAGGATGAGTTTAATCAATGGTCTTCAAAATGCTATACTTCTTGAGAGATAAATAACATGTTTCCCTTCAAAACATTAAAGATCCAAATGCATATTCATGTTTCATAAAAATATCTGATTAAAGATTGATGTAAACCATTAAAATATCAGTTAATAAACCCTTCTAAACCTCTGATATACTTTTGTAATGAAAATCAATTCAAAAATGACAAAATAGAAGCACAAATCATTACCCTCTTCTTTGTTGTTTTAAAATCTGCCTGCAAGTTGTTCGGTCTACAAAGAATTCCACACAAATCCTGCAACTTCTCTTCAAACCCTTGTACAATATTTTAGAGGAATGTATCCCCTACTTATAAATCAAAAAAATTGACATTTTTGAGGCAGTTAGATACCCCAAACTTCAATTAGACCAAAACTACTCAAAACTACTAAAACTATCATAAAATTTTGTAATTGTTTTTTATAAACAGATTTTTTAAAATCTTTCCGTACATGTGATATATCCAATATAAAAAAAACCCATTTAAGATAATTCACTACCATTTTCAGAAATTTATTATGGTTAGGGTCTATCAGATGATTAAATCTGTTGACTTTCACATAGACCAAAACTATTTTTTCATAACCGTTTTCTTAACCAATGTGAACATTAAGTGTTAATTGTATAACACTTAAGTGTATGTCTTGAATATTTTTTGAACAATATTGAAGGACATAAAATAATATAAATTTATGATTTTAATCATACCATATGCCCATTATAATTTCATGAATGTATTATTGACATAAATGACAACATTCAAAGACCAAATACCAAAGGTTCTACAGATAGATGTCCCACAAGGTTCTCAAATTGGATGGTATTTATGTTTGTGGGGACATGTCCTTCTTGGAGGGATTAGTTGACTATTTCCTGATGGATGGGTGAAGTGCAGAGAAGGTTGAGGATGGATATTTGTGCAGGTGTATTCCCAAGATGTTCTATAAGGTTGTATTGTGCATTGTGTGCTACCCTTGGATTTGCATCGGCAATAGATATCCGGCCTCTGCGGGTAGTAACAGCACATTGACTTTTGACTCCTTTGATGTGGATGACATTGACTGTGGATCAACTTGGGTTATGCAGCCAACAAATTTTTTTTAGTTGATATGGTTAGTAGTATAGTCAACATGGTCAGCATGGTCTCCTTGTTTTCCTTTGCCTTGGTTCCGGGGTGGAGGATTGGGATTGATTTGGCTCTTCCCAGCATTGTGTTGTGGGAACACATTCTGATAGATCTAAAATTTGGTATTAGAAAAGGCTTGGGATGGTGTGTCCACTTGGATCTCCTTTCATTCAATGAGATCTTGGATGTAATGCTTTAGCTTCATGCACCCTAGGGTAGTGTGTCCTTTCACATGATGATAATCATAGTATTTGTGATCTTTGTACCAGATAGGCTTGGGAGTGGCATCATGAAATTGATGAGTTGGTGGGTACATGATTAGATTGGACTTGTCCATTTGATGAAATATTACGTCCAGAGGTTCACCAAGAGGTGTGAAGGTTCTCTTTTGATGGGTCTAAGCTTGAGGCCTATTCTGATTGGGAGTTATTGATATGGCATTGGCCTGATTGGCTGGATTGCCTTGATTTTCTTGATGTGCTTGTTGCTAATAATGCGATATGGATTGTTGATAGATTAGAGAATTTTGTTGATATTTTTACATAGGTTGTTGATTGATCTGAGGCTGATGTTGTTGATATGTAGGAGTTGGGGAAGGACCAGCCACAACGATTTGGATATGCTTGGTGTCTGTGGCTCCATCAGTAACAACATTTTTATTTCAATTCCAGTAGTGGGGTTTGTCATTACGAGGCTTCTTGTGGGAATCATCCTTGTAATGTCGGATGGTGCCTTTATCTAGGAGACCTTTTTCAATGTCTATCCCCTTTCTTTTGATATCTTGGTAAGTTTGGATGTAGTTCATCCTCATGAAGTGGGATAGTTTGGGATGTAGGTTATCATTAAAGATCTTGGTTAGATGCTTCTCAAGTGGTTGGTATGATAACCTGGTAGTGAGTTTCTACCATCATTGCAAATATTTAGCGAGGCTTTCTCCTCCTTTCTATTTTGAGATACAAAGGTCTAGCAAAGATAACTCAATCTCAACATTATGGGCATACTAGGCAACAAACTTTTTAGAGAGCTCGACAAATGTTGAGACTGTCCCATAAGGTATCTTGTAAAACCACTCACTATCAATTCCTTCCAAACTCTTGGGGAATAAGTGCATGAGGTAATTATCACAATATGACACTTCTTCACATGCCATATAGAACTCTTTGACATGGTTTATAGGGTCCCCTTTCCCTTGATATTTATCAAATTTTAGTGTCTCAAAGTGCTTAGGGAAAGGGATAGTTGTCATCAATCCATCAAATGGGTAGGGACACACCTCTTCAAACTTTAAGGTCTTGTGCTATGTGCCAAATTTTAGCTCCTTAAGAGCATTCTTCATTTCTTTCCATTCTGCATTAATCAGTGTTGGAGCAGGTAATCCAACGGTGCTGGTGAGTAGGGATGATTTTGTAGTAGAGGATATTGTAGAGATGGATATGGAGATTGCCCAGCAAGATAGGCAGATTGAAATGAATTTTGGGGTAATGATTGCTGGGGATGATACTACTACTAAGGTGTAGGAGTATAGTGATGTGGAGGATATAAAGTGGATTGTTGTTGTCGGTGTATGATGGGATTTTTTTGTTGAGAGATGATGAGATTTTGTTGTAGTATTCGATAGGAGGATGCTTGGTGTTGCTGCGGGATGATGGGATGTTGTTGTTGTTTTTGCGTTGGATAGGATGAAGTTTTTTGTTGTTGTGGGATAATAGGATTGTGTTGTTGTTGTGCTGGGAAGTATTGCTGCGATGGAGAAGGCTGATGGAATGGTGCAGCTTGTTGATAAAAAGGTCCCTAATGCACTTGGCTTTGCACTTGGTTGATGTAGGTTGGGTGCATGCCTACATTGCTTAGGGGTAGAATAGATGTTTGGAAACTAGAAGTAGGAGGTGGTTGTGCAAGGTAGGTGGTGAGGTGAGATGAACTCAATTATTGAGGTGGTGGAACTACTTGAGATGCAGTGGGTAGAATGGATAATTTATTGGTGTATAAAGGAAACAATGAAGTTGGTAGAGGTTGTGATGGTTGTTGTTGCACTTATTAAGAGAATGTGGCTTGCTAGGTTTCAGGCATGGATGTGGGAGAGTGGGTTGGTATTCCTAAATCTTGCATTTCTTCTTGAGTAAGGTCCAAATGAGAACCAGTTCGTGGCAGTAGTTGCGATGCAGAGAATGTTGGAAATGCAGATGTGGGGACTTGGGATGTAGATGGTGGATTTTGAGATCCCATGAAGGGAATCCCAGTTGTGAAGGTGGATTGATGGGTTTATGTATTGGAGATGAAAGGTGGAGGTGGAATGTATGCTTGGGAAAATCCTGGTTGGGAAGTGGAAGAAGATGCATGTGTTCCCCACAAAAAGGGTGATGCTGATGTGGAAGCTTGTTGGGAAAAGGTGGGAAAAGATTGTGTTGCCCCCAGAAATGATGATATGGATGTTGAAGCTTGCTAAGTGAAGGGGGAGCACAATTGCATTACCCTCAGAAAGGGTGATGCTACTTGGCTCATGGATGGTGGAGGAATTGTTTGTGTAGAAGGTGGTGGTTGGTTTTTTGCAAAGCTTTGGGTATGAATGATGGATTGAGATGATATGGAAGATGATGGTGTGCCCATGATGGAGAGTGGAGTGGATTGTGTTTTTTGTGTTGTGGGATTTGTGAAATTGCTTTGCAAAAGAGGAGGGTTGGGTGAAGCCACTTGCGATATGTATAAATTAGGATCACAGATTTGTTGAATGATGTGAGTGTAAGCTTATGCTAGGATTTGGATGGTGTTTATGGGAATGCGAGGTTGGAGATATGGTGGAATGGGAGTACCCTCTTGCTCAAAGTTGGCCAATATAGCTCATCTATTTTGATCAATAATAGAACTTACCATTTGTGCATGCCCTGGATGGCCCATGAATGTCTCCATAGAAAATGAATTAGGGGATCCATTGGGATCATCCCATATATTATCAATTTACGGGATCAGTGGATTGTAAGTTACCATTACACTAGTAGGATTTTTAGAATCAAATGAACTAGTGGCCTGATTGGGATCCATGTTCCTTCTCCTCTTGGATCAAGTCTCGGTAGGCATGGAATGAAGATCTAGGGATGAAAATACAAATGATAGATAGATGCAAGATGTTGCTAAGAACAACTCTAAGGATGATGAATGAAAATCTAAAGAAACTCTAAGGATGGTGGATTTCTATGATATGATGTGAGGATTTGGAAAAATAGAAGAATGGTAGGATGATGAAGGATTGGTAGGATGCTCTAATTTGGGTCAAGGATGATGGAGGATTGGTGGGATGCTCTGATTTGGATCAAGGATGATGGAGGATTGGTGGAGGATGGTGGAAGATTACTAAGTTTTAGTCAGTGAGTTTTTTCTTCCTGATGTAGGATCAAAGAGGATTTCCAACCTAAGATAGACTTATGATCTTTGGAAGATTGGATTCTTTATCAATGCATGCCAATCTCTTTCTTGTGATGATGAGGCTGACAAGGACAATTAAGGATTCCTTGGATAATTCTTAGTCACAGGGTGAAGATTTCTAATTTGGGATAAGGATTTGAAACAACTCAAAGGATTTCGACATGAAGTGGATGGATTTGGATCATTGGATTTGGTTGAAGGATGGTGGGTTTTTAACTTGGATGATGGATGCTAGATTTGGATAAAAGATGATGGATGATGACAAGGATTCTGATTTGGGATTTGCAAATAGAAGGATGATGAAGGATGATGGAATGATGTTATTTCTATGAGGATGACCTAGAGATAGCTGAAAAGGATGACCTATGATGCACCTAGGAAGATGATAAATAATGCAAGGATGAAACTAAAAATGACTTAGGATGCAACTAGGGATGGATGGTGATGCAAAGATGAATCTAAGAATGGTCTAGGATGCAAAGGATGTTGAGATAGGATTGTGGGATTTTGAAGGAATGAAGGATATAAGATGGGCCAAACTAGTCCTCTCTCTCTAGATTGACATAGCGATGATTAACTTGGAATCGGTATGCAAATTGTTTCACTCTTGCGTTATACTCTATGTTGTCCAGTCTCTCTTGATTCTTTTCTTCTGCTTGGATCACTTTAAGGGAAGGTTGATGATCTTTCAAGTCTCTTTCTGCTACCTTCTTGTCTTGATAAACTCAGGGACTGGGAAGCTTTCCTTTCTTATGCTTGGTCAAATCCGACATATCTTGGAAAGCTTTTGCCAATTGATTTGAATCAAATCTTCTGGGTATCTCATTTTGAAGGATCTCTTCTGCACGGAAGTTTTGAAAGATTTTTTATCAAGTTTTGGTTCAATTTTTGTTTATGTCTCCAATGGAAAAGGACAAATTTGAAAAAGGCACTCTGAAAACAATCCCGATAAAGGACAAAGAAACTTTGTGGGACACAAGCAAATAGTTATGACCACTAATTTAATAATGCCTTTGAAGAGTGTGTATGTTTTGACAAAAAAAATTGTATTGAGCTTTGAACTTTGAAAACACTTCAAACAGAACTACCTAAGGGAAGGCTAGTATCAAAATCTTTTCCCATAGCTTGATACCCCTAAAAGGGATACATATGGTGAGTGTCTTAAGGTGATCTAGGAAACCACAAGGATCAATCCTTGCACAAAGATACGTATACCTTTGAGATTTAGATTGGGTAGATTTTGATTTATCAGGTATGTAGTTTGGTCCGTGGAGTCCTCCCAATCAATTTGTACACACGTGACTCACTTAAGAGCCTAGTTGACCATATTGCTAAAATAGTAGGGATATTCACCTACCTCAGGCTACCATCAACACACATCGCCCAAGCTTGAGGGGATGAAGTGAGAGTTTTCTCAGAGCTTTATTTCTATACCACCTGGGGAAGTACCGGTTTGAAGTCGTTCTCCAAAGAGGAAGCATTTTTCTCTCTGGATAGGCTTCTCTAGAAGTAAAAAAAGTGAACTCATCCCAAGTTCAACCTTTTTTACGTCACTTAGATTTAAATGGGATTCATAGAAATATGAAAAACTCCTACTAAAAACACATCATGAAGAGTTCATTTTCCAATTTGATTAAGTTTGATTTTATGCTATGACCTTTTTCATTCAACTTATTCCAGAACACCCACTTTGTTCCTATAACATTTTTTTTTTTAGGTCTCGACACTAGAGTCCAAGTATCATTCTTCTCTATTTGGTCTATTTCTTCATTAATTGCTTGTATCTAGTCTTCATTGTCTAATGCCTCTCTAGTTGACTTAGGTTCAAATTCACACAGTAAACATGTTGGATCCATTGTTTTACTTCTGGTCAGAATTCCAGTATGTTTGTCTCCAATTATCTATTCAGGCTTGTGATGTCTTCTTACATATTTTTCCAAAACAGGTTCAGCTCTTCTCTCCTCTATTTGATCAAGTTCCTCAACAAGATTTTTAGATTCATCTTTTGAATGATTGGAAACCTCTTCCTGATACTCGGCAACATTATCTTGTCGCTCAGCATGTTCTTGTTCTCTTTCAATACTATTTTCCTGATGATCGGCAACCTCTTCCTGTCACTTGGCATTGCTTACCTAAGACTTGACATCAGGTGCAAGTCTGTTACTTGCCTCTTCTTCTTCTTCAATATACACAAAAGATCTATAATCTTCTGGTTCTCTTTTTCTATCAACTTCATTTCTTTCTGCATACTCATCAACTTTTACATTCACACTTTCCACAATTTTGTTAGTGTTAGAGTTCAAACACTTATAAGCTTTACTTTTTGTGGAAAACCCTAGGAATATGCCTTCATCACTTTTAGCATCAAAATTTCCATTCCTATTTTCTTTTAATATGTATCACTTGCTTCCAAAGATTCTAAAGTATTTAACACTCGGTGCATGCTCATATCATAATTCATAGGGTGTTAGATTTGTACCTTTCTTGATCTATACCCGGTTAAGAGTGTAGACAGTTGTACTTATAGCTTCTTTCCAATATTTTTGTGCCACATTCTTTTCAATCAATAATATCCTTGCACAATCTAAGATAGATCTATTTCTTCTCTCTACTATACCATTATGTGGAGGTGTTCTAGGTGTAGACATCTGTCTTTTGATTCCTCTTTCTTTGCAAAATAGATTGAATTCATTTGATGTAAATTCTCCACCTCGCTCAGATCTAAGACATTTTAGGTTCCTACCTGTCTCCTTCTCAACCTTAGCCAAATACCACTTAAAGAATTGAAAAGCATCAGATTTTTCTTTTAGAAACATTACATACATCATCCTGGTATGATCATCAACAAACAAGATAAAATATCTAGCACCACGATAACTTTGTACACCCATAGGTCCACAAAGTTCAATATGAACCAAATCTAAAATGTTATCAGAAGTAAAGGATTTTCTCTTAAAACTTGACTTTGTCATTTTTCCTAACTGACATTCCTTGCACATCATCAGGTTTCTTCAATCTAGGTAGACCTCTTACTTTCTTCTTCTTACTTATTTCTACTAGATTATCAAAGTTAACATGACATGGCCTCTTATGCCATAACCAAATGTCATCAAGTTGTGCAACCATACATGCTTCTTCAGATAGGTCAAGATAGAACAAATTACCTCTAGTTTGTTCTCCACTTCCAATCAGTTCACCAGTAGCATCAAATATTTTAGCTTTCTTGTGATGAAATTCCACTCAGTAACCAGTGCTATTGAGATGAGTAACACTTAGAAGATTATAATTTAGACCTTCAACCCAATATGCATTTTCACAAGAGATCTTATCAGTCAATTTAATTAAAGCTTTTCCTCTAACAAGACATGGTGCATCATTACCAAATTTTACACTTTTACCTCTATAATTATGTAAGGTCTCAAACTTACTCTTGTCACCAGTCATGTGATGTGAACAACCACTATCAATAATCCATTTTTCATTCTTGTTCACATAGGAGATCAATGCAATTTTCTCATCCTCATCAAATTCATCTTTCATTGCAACATAGACTACCTCAATTTCAAAATCATCACTATCAGTGTCAGTTTCTTCTTTAGCAATGTAACAAGATTTCTTACCTTTTCCTTTGTAGTCTTTATACCTTTGGTAGCTTCTATCATATCTTTTGTCTTTGTGTTTGCCTTTTCTTTATTCATCTTTATCATTCATGTCAGGACATCTAGCAGCTATATGACCAACTTTGTTACATGCAAAACATATAATAGGGAGTTTACCTTTATATTTTCCTTTTCCCCTTCTCAGTCTTCTAGCCATAAGAGCTTCTAGATCTTCAAGTTCTTCATCAGAAGTGTCACTGTCACTTTCACTGATGCATCTTTCTTTGGCTTGTTCAGAACTAATTGTGACTTAAAAGTAGATTTAACATTACCAATACTACCAAAAATGAAGTTATCATAGTTAGAGAGCTCAAAAGATCTCAGCTTGCCAAGCAAGCTTTCCAAAGTAAGCACATTTGTAGAGTTACATCTAGATTCCTGAATAGCAGAGATCTTAATAGCATATATAGGATGCAAAGTTCTTAGTACTTTACCAATTATACTTTCATCCTTAATAGTCCCACTTTCTCCTCTAATAGCATTCACAACTTCTTTTATTCTACCACAATATTGTGCAATGTTCTCACCTTCTTGCATTCTCATTTCATCAAATTTACCTCTGAGACTCTCAGCCTTAGCTTTCAGTACATTTATGTCACCACCATAGATCTTTGCAAGAGTGTCCCACATCTCCTTAGCACTTGTGCAATCCTTAATGTCCTCAAATTCTAGATAGCTTAGGGCAGATGCAATTTCTAACATTGTCTGATTATGTTCTTGCTTAGCTCTCATTTCTTCAGCAGTCAAAGGTGCGATAGGTGAGACATAGTCATTCTCAATGTAGTACTTTGCAGAATCACCAATACCAGCCAAATGCAACTTCATCAAACTTTGCCATGCAGGAAAATTTTCTTTATTCAGCTTCGGTACCTCCTTCTTATACATCCTGATCATTTTCTTCAAGCCCCTTTAAACTTGATTTATGTAAACACTAATAATAAGCAACACATCTCTGATACCAATTGTTAATATGATTTAGAACAATAGAGAGGGGGGGTGAATTAGTTGTTCTCAAGTCCAGGTGTATAAAACAAACTTCAAGAACTTTTCCTTAAATCAGATCTAACAACCAAAACCAACTTGGTCATCACTGATTCAATAATAGAAACATATAACATTGCATTCCACTACCTAGCTATATCTAACTTGTAAAACACAAAAATGTCTAAACCAAAACATTCACATAAGCATTGACACTAGGATTTATAGTGGAAACCCTATCTGGGAAAAACCACTTTGTAACATGCTACTATTATTTTCACTCTTCTGAAGTGAGCTCAGTTAAAAGCCAACCCTGTCAAAGGTTACAATACACACTGTTAGGTGTGACTCAGTTAAAGGATTTCAATCACTCTATTAGAAGTGAGCCTTGTTATAGGACTTACATACATTCCATTAGAATGCAACCTTGTTCAAAGGATTTAAACATATGACTGTTAGGTCAACCTCTATTAAAAGGATTTTGACTATTACAATGGTTAGAAAGTAGTAGCAGTATTGATCTAAAAAACATACAACTCACTTTACAAATATCAGATCCAAATCCATACACAAATGCTAGTTTACTAACTTTGAAACTTTGCCATCTCCATCTCTGATCTGCTCAAAACTTTTCTTCAAGAAATCACCACACTTCTCCTTCAGCCTTTTCTGCTTATATAGTCAATAACATCTATTGATCTTCCAGCATCCTTTGTTCACCCATGCACACACATACCTAATGCTTAGGTTCCCTTAATACTTCCTCAATTAGGTTAACTCATCTTTTGTCGCTCAATCTCCTTCATAGATCTTAGGGTTAGGTCAGATTCATTGAATCTACCCGCTTTATGTTCTTCGGCTCCTTTTCTAGAAACATCTCAAATCTCTTAAAGATTTACAATAAAAACATTTTTCAGTGCATTAAATGCTTCCAAACAATCAATAAATAAAGTCAACACATTTTACATAATCCAAGAATTCAACAATGTCGGCTCCAAATCTTAATTCTCTTCAAACATAAAAATATTGATGCTCGGTCAATACTGTGATCAACAACTCGGTCTTCATGTAGAAAGCGCGGTCATTACCAAACATGTTTCCTCGGCTTAAACTATCTTACTCGACAATTAACTGATGTTCGGTCGACAGTAGAATTTTGCTTGGCATACACTGACTCGGTCGACACTAACATCACTTGGCTTGAACATGATTTCTCTATTTTTTCTCGGTCAAGCCTACCAGTTTAGTCTTTAATCTTACTAAGATAAACAATACATTGTCTCATCATTGTACAACATAGTCAAGTACACTTTGTAGTATCAAGATAACTCAACCTTTCCTTAGGTGCTATTGTTACCAACCCTGCCTATCCCCTTAGCAACACTCAAATAGATATAGTACTTTCTTAAGTAGCAACAGTTTTATCAGTTAAGATTTGACATCAATGACAACACAACAATTGCTTTAATTGCAGTTTCCAATAGGGTTTTGACCCAAAGTCAAAATTTGAAGGGTTAGGCTAAACAGGGTAGGAATCACCCTTTAATCATAGTTAGGGTAAGTTTAGGAAATTCTAGAAGAGGTTAGGGATTTCTAGAACATTTCTAAGGTTTAAGGATTTGAATAAATATTTTATTTATTTAAAGGATTTTTGGTCAATTTATTAAATAATTAATAAATTTTAGGGGGACTGATGTTTGAATAAGATTTAAACATTTTTGGAAGGGATTTCTTAATTAAATATTTTTAATTAAAATAAGAGGATTTAATGGCATACTAATAAATTAATTAATTAATTAATTAATTAATTAACAAATGATGATGTCATCAGGGATTTTTAGAAAATAAAAATATTTTTATTTTCTAAAGGATTTTTAAGTGTCTACACTAGGGGTTAGGGGTTAAATTGAAGCCATTATGAGGCTCAAAACTCATTTATGGCACCCCCAAAATTTCCCCAAAGTCAAGTCATGAGTTTAGAGTTTTGAGAATTTGGGCAAGCCATCTTCTCAAATCCATTTAGTCTTCAAACTTCATTTGTGAGGGGAGAAAGATATTTGGAGAAGTTATTGTAGGATTACTCCTCCATTTATGGTTATAAGATAGTGGTTGAGTTGGAAACCTTTTAGAGTGATTTTGGTAGACTTTCTAAGGTTTTCACCCACTCTCTACTCTTAGAGACTTGCTAGAATTGGAAAGGATTTTTTTGGAGACAAAGCTTAGGATAAAGTGGAAAATCTCTTCTCAAAATTTCTCATTGCCTTAAGCTTTGGATAATAGGTTGGTGCTCATACTCTTTTATTTTTGTATAAGGTGCAATATGTTGGAATCTTGGATGTTCTCTCATGAAGTTCTATTTGTTCTTGTTGAAGAACCCCATTGATGTTCATAGGAGTTTTTTTTTTCTAATTATGTATTTGTCTTTGTTTTGAGATTTTTTTAAGGGTGTTTTCAAGGCACACTCACCCTTGGGAGGGCAGAGTGATAGCCCTTTCTAGTGTAGATTCTCCCCGTGTGTGGGAGGGATAAACATGGATGTTTTGGTCTCCATGATGCCAATATTTTCCTATGGGCATTTGGGGACCATAAGGAGTTTTGTTGGCTTGAAGCCATGATTTTTTGTGAGGAGGATATTGGAAAGGAAGTTTTTTTGAGCCCATGTGTGGCATTTGTTTCTTTTTTTTATACTTGGCTTCTCCTCTTGGGTTTGGTCCACTTTCACCCCATTGTGAAGGGTCTTTTGAAGCCCTTTGTGTATGCCTTGGTTATGGGAATATTATGTGTTTTTTTTCTTGAAAATTTGTTATAGATATGCTTGTGTGTTACTTGTTCACTCTTTACTCCCCAAGCTTGGGGGTGGCCTTGTAAAGGCCTAGGTTGGGAGGTAAGCCTCCATGGTCAACCTATTTTTTTTATGCAGATTTATGCTATGGATCTCATGGAAAAAGCTTGGATGCAGATATGCGAAGTTCACCATTTTTGGTGTAGTTTTGTGTTCCAATCTGTGTGGCTATTATGTATTTCATGACTATTGAAAAGAAGGGTATTTTGATGAAATCATAAAGTTGTAAGATTGAGTTAGTTTTTATTAGGTAAATATATGAATGAAAGATTTTATTCTATACCTTTCTAAATGATGTTTTTCATAGTCCTTGTTTCCTTGTTTTAAAATAATATGTGTAGTTTTAATGTAGTTTATTCTAAAGCTCCGTATATATCTCAATGTAATAGTTCTTATTTAAGTTATATTTTCCTAGTATCTCGCAGCAAAATATTTATTTCAAATAAAAGTAAAATTAATCCTAATGGATCTTATATATATATATATATATATATATATATATATATATATATATATATATATATATATATATATATATATATATATATATATTGAGATGTAATTTAAATCTCTCTTTTTTGTAAAATGATTTTTTTTTATTTTTTTTTTGTGTGTGTGTGTATCCCCCTCCCATTTGAAATGAGGTTGCAGGCTTTGAGGGTTTGCAACCCCACAGGGGAGGTTGTGGCCTTCTATGTGAGGTCGCAACCCTTGGGTGGGACTACGACCCTACATGGTGTAGGGGCCTTCCATGTGTGGTCACAGCCACCCAAGGGGCTCGACCTCCTCCTCCATTAAATGGGAGTCTTCAAAACATTTTTAGAACAACAATTTTTTTTGTAAATACAAAAAAATATATATAAACACAGTGCTTGACATATGATAATCACAGAGTTTATAAAAAGGTTATGTGTGTGTGTGTGTGTGTGTGTGTGTGATCATCCTCCATTATTATATTTCCATACCTACAACCAAAAATGAAGAATGAAGACAATAAGAGAAAACAATAAATTAGCAAGATTATAAAGTTGAAATTAGATATTTATAGATATTTTTCAAATGGATTTCAAATATATTACTAAATGTAATTTAGCTTCCTTATTTGACTTTGGAGGGAAATTTGATTTCTCATTTAAACTAATTATTATTTTTTTAAGAAAAAGATATTTACATGTGACTTTTTTATTGATGGATTTCTTTTTAATCCAATAGTTCATTAATGTTGGATTTATAGTTATTTAAACTTTATTGATTAGAGAGTTTTATTTTAATCAAATTGAATAAATAAATTATATAACTATATCGATAGTTGTTCTCAAATAGATTTATTTGAGAAAGTTTATTCATTGGAATAAATTAGGTAAATTAATCAATTGGAACTTTATCAACTTAAATATTGTTATATTCCAATCAACATTTTAATGAGATTAATATAATGTGATCCTTAATAAGAGAAATATGATAATTATGTAAGTTTAGTTGATCTCGTCAGTTTATTATTAAACCTAGATCTATTCCAATAAGGTTAAGAATTTATTATGAGATGAATGTATTAGAAATTTCATTAAGGGTCAAGTTATGTTATAATCATTTAGTGGGATAATTTTAGCCAACCTTAGTCAAACTAGTTATCCACTATAGTGCTCTTGTTAGTTAAACATCCAGCAACTTTAAACTTAGAGGGAGGATGACCAAATCAATGTTAGTCATGATGCCCCTCGGACCTGTTCAAGGTTCTCATCAGATAACTAGGAACTGCAAACTTTACCTAGCTAGTCAACTTTCAAGACTTTTATATATAGAAACATAGTAAACCTTAATTCAAAAAAAAATTGTTGGTGTGTTTTTGCCCAACTTTTGGGCATGACAAAATTATGTGATGTGACTGGTCAATTTAATTAAAAAATTGAATGCAATGGATGCATTAGTATCATGCCTTTGGTGAGAACTAATAACTAAGGTGCACCTTGTATGCACTCTAAAATGGTCGCCTAGACTTTGGGCCCCCATTCAGCAATTTATCAAATCCCTGAATCAATATTTTCAAAAATCAGCATTTTATCAATAATATCAATTTCCTTGATCAAATCCTATTTTATCATTTTTGATTATTTGCCTTGGGCTAACCATTTTATCTTAAGTCTTTATTTAATTAAAAGGAATATTTCCTCCCCTTTTAATAAATAAAAATCCCCCACTTTTCCTCTTATCCTAAGTTGCACAAATAAAGCATTATTCTTATTTTATAAAAAGAAAAAAAGTACTTTTTGTCTCATATGGACCCAAAAGTCAACTCTTATTTTCCTATTGGAGGATACTTGTGCACATGGATTTATCCTCTTTGATGCTCCACCATTGATTAAGTATTTTGCCTCTTAACCTCCATGGTCCATTTCTCCTCATTTCCTATAAAAGAAGAGCTCTCTTCCTCATTCTAGGTCATTCACTTTTATGCTAATTTTATGCAAGAATTCTTGAAGACTTTGAAGCTTTTTGGAGATCATTGTTGCATCACATCTTGGCTTTCTTCATTGCTTCATATTTTAGTTTTCATTCTTGCATAGTAGCTTCATATTTCATGCTTTCATAGTTTAGATTTCCTTTCATGCTTTAGAATAACTCATCTAATTTAATTAGGAAGGCTTGGTAATACTTGTACTTTCCTTTTCATAGCATAGCTTTTACTTTCATTTCCATAGCTTAGCTTGCATCTCTCATTTCTAGCTTGCATATTCATCTTAATCTAGCTTGCATTTGCATTTCATTTGATTCTTAAAGATATTGGCACTCTTACCCTCGTCTTCACTTGAATCTCTCATTGTGTGGTTGACTAGCAAGGTCATTAAGCCTATTAGCTCTAGCTGAGAGCAATTTTAAATCTTGCAACTCCATACATAGAGAGCTATAGATCGATTTTTGAGACCTCATTCTTGAGTGTTCTTGATTGTAAGGATTCATAGAAGTGCACTACTTTTGTGTGCACCAATTTTCATAATACCTTGAATTTTTAGGGTCATATTAGATTAGTTTTTCATCTTGCATATGGAGAGAGCTCTCCTTTTTATCTTTCAAGGACCTGTTGGTCAACTGCGCACATTCTTCCTATTCTTGATCATGTCTTTCGCTCCTTGTCTTTCATCTCAAACCTGTTCCAGTTCATCACAAGGGGTTAATCATATCATCATATCTATATCTCAAAAATGTCATTTTCAGAAACATGAGTCCACATCATACACATGAGAATCAAACATACATTTATGAGAGAGAATATACATGAGCATTTAAAACATACATTTTGAGCAAATGACAAGACAATACATAAACTGATACATCCATCACAAGTGAGACGTAAACATAAGATATATCGAACATCTAGTAATCTCATATATCTATAACAATGTCATGATATACAATATGCAATATGAGATCCCAAAATCTAGATCAAAAGTCTCATGATATGTCCACACATCTAAACCTAAGCCCTAAACCTAGGACTCACTGCCACCATCCTAAGGACCTCGTGGTGGGGGAGGTGGTGCCACATCTAGTACTACATCTAATCTGCCCACTACTACTGAGTAAGAAGGCACTCTCTGACCCTCTGGTACTGCCTGTATGTAGAGACCATGGTAATATGCAGCTCGCGCTACCTCTCTCTGCCTCTCTGTAAGGGCAACCTCTCTCGATGCTATGTCTCTACCCTCTGATCTATGAGCTATTTCTCCCTGACTACTATGGTGATCTTGAGCTACTGTATCTCAGCCTCCAGAGCCTATATCCTGGCTCTCAGGTCCTCTCCTCCTATAGGCTGATCCTATTGCACCTCTGCCTATCGACAAGCGGGTCTCACCTCATCCTCAGGAGTCGCTAATCTCTGACCCCGTGACCATTTCTAGCCACCTGATCCAAGTCCCTCCCTCTCCCTCTCCCTCTCCCTCCATCCCCTTTGTCTCCTCTGTCATCCCCATCATCCCCACCCTGAGCTGTCGGTTGTACATCAGGAATAATGAATCGAGGGAATGGAGCCCTCCGCCGCTCAGCCCTATATGCTGCATCAGCTCCTACATTAGCCATATTGGGAAGGTACTCCCATGGCTCCCTCCTAATACCATCTATCTCTGTAATGGCCAGTTGATAATCTAACATGGGTAGCCACCCATGTCCCTCCTCATCCCTAGCCCTCGCGTAAGTGGTGGTCTCTGTAGACACCCGTTGCTGCCACCCAAATTGTTGCCATACCTGAGTAATGCAAAATATCTTGAATATCTCTGCATGTCATCCTACTAATGGCCAGCTGCATAGCATGTAGCTCAGCTCATCCTCTGCATCACTCTAGGACTCAACCTCCCTGTATGGCCTCCAAATAAAGGAGGTCATCTCATCTAGGATCCATCTATAATGTGTCACATCCCCAGTATGGGCATGTGATATGTACCCTTTGTACCTATATATGTATAAATATCTCTACTCTCTCAGCTGAACCTTGGGGCACACCACAGCGATGTGCTCCCAAGCCCACACCTATGCCAGAATGGCACCGCAAGCCCATTTCCAACCATCCCTATAGATGATCTCATGTAACTCATGATACATCTCCACAAGTATAGCAGGTCCCCATGCCATGTGTTGAGGTCTACCTACCAAGTCAACCAGTAGTCTGCCCCATCCAAGAGGGAATCCCTTCTGACTATGATCAATCATCAAGACCTGTGAGATGATAGAAGCAACAATGCACAGCACTAGGAAGTCTCTAACAAAATCATCCATCAGTCACTCCCAACTGACATGCCTATCAATGATAGTGACATCCTAAAACATTCCCTAGATAGCATGTCGGCCCTTAGTGGCATCCTAATCATAGTATACCTATGCCAGCAAACAATCATGTTAGTTTTCATCATATGGAAACATTACACTTAAACGATTATATCTTCAAGTAGGATTATACTTACAGGATCTCCATGGAATGGTACTCTGAGAATCCTATAGACATCCTCTAATGTGATGGATGCCTCTCCAGTGGGCAAGTGAAAGGTGTTATACTCACTATGCCATCGCTCGGCCAAGGCTGTCAGTAGATAATGATTAGCCGAGATATATGGGAACTGCAACAAATATACAAATCCCATAGCCCTCAAGTCATCCTTGCCCAGATCATCAAGATCTCGGACGCACTTCAGTCCCACCAACTTTGGTGCTCTGATGAGTAGCGCCAGAAAGTGCTCCTGCAAACCATTAAACCAAGTCAAATGTCAGTACATATCATTATGAATGTCTAAAAATTAGTATAAGACATATACAACAAAAAAAATTATCTGGACCCATGTCATTTTTGCTCAAAAATACTTAAAAATATCAAATTTTTAATTTGGGCGACATTGCTTTTGGAAGAAGTATCACGCGATACTTCTTCCTATAGTAGTGTGATATACCTTTGGTCGTTTGATACTTTTCCAGTTATCATGTGATACTGGTGTCTACGCGCGTGTGATACATCTGGGACCTGCGAAGTATCGCGCGATGTTTCTCTTCGAAGGGCACGATACTTAGTATCGCGCGATACATCACCCGATTCTAAAAATTTGAAATTTAAAAATTTAAAAATTCTTCCAAAAAATGTGATAAATATATATTAGATGCAATAAAAGACTCAAAAGTGGCTAGTTCTTCTGAAAACATACCGGGGCAGCATAGTGTGGAGGTCGGTTGTGCAACCAGGCGCGCTCAAATCGGTGTCTGTGGACAGGAACTGTTGCTTGCTAGGCCATTTTCTCTTTCTAAGCTCTCAAAATTCTCAAATCAATAAAAGTCAAATGATTTTAAAAATGACACTTTTTGCCCCTTTTATAGCATTTTGACTTTTTGACCTAATTTTCAAAACACCTCAGAATTGCATGAAAATTGCACCTCTAGCTAATTTCGATGTCCTGGATCCATTTTCGGACTTGAAATTGAAATCCAAGGTCATCTTGATAGTCAAAACTACGTTTCAAGATTTCTCTTTCACCTGTGCAGTTGACCGACCATTTGAGGCCTGATCCTTCGATCTTAACTGGGGCATCTTCATTTCTTCACCCCCATCTCTTTCAAACTCCTAGTCTATCATTCATTTTCACTCACTTCATCTTTTTGAGGTTTGACTTGGTCAAACTGGGGCATGTTTTCACTACCTAATGGTTATCCTGTTATCCTTTATCTTCGATTATGATTTCATTATGATTTGATCATCTTTTATCAATCTGTTGTTCTCCTCTACCTGATTTTGATTTCAATTTCGAGGGGGCAGTACCTATTGGATTTAATCCCTAATTTTCTTGATTCAGCTATCTTTTTATGAGCTTTCACTCAGCTTGAGATTTTTATCTCTTATTTTGCATGTGATCCCAAAATGAACTCATGTCCAGAATCTTTTGTTTATTTTTTTTTGGGCGTGTTCCCAAAATGAACACATGTCTGAGTTGTTTTGTGATCCCAAAATGAACTCACATTTCAATTTTTCTTTGACCACATGTGTTCCCAAAATGATCACACATTAGTCAAAGAGGGGCAAATGTATGCACTCTAAAATGGTTGCCTAGACTTTGGGCCCCCATTCAGCAATTTATCAAATCCCTGAATCAATATTTTCAAAAATCAGCATTTTATCAATAATATCAATTTCCTTGATCAAATCCTATTTTATCATTTTTGATTATTTTCCTTGGGCTAACCATTTTATCCTAAGTCTTTATTTAATTAAAAGGAATATTTCCTCCCCTTTTAATAAATAAAAAGCCCCCACTTTTCCTCTTATCCTAAGTTGCACAAATAAAGCATTATTCTTATTTTATAAAAAGAAAAAAAGTACTTTTTGTCTCATATGGACACAAAAGTCAACTCTTATTTTCCTATTGGAAGATACTTGTGCACATGGATTGCTCCTCTTTAATGCTCCACCATTGATTAAGTCTTTTGTCTCTTAATCTCCATGGTCCATTTCTCCTCATTTCCTATAAAAGAAGAGCTCTCTTCCTCATTCTAGGTCATTCACTTTTATGCTAATTTTATCCTGCATGAATTCTTAAAGACTTTGAAGCTTTTTGGAGATCATTGTTGCATCACATCTTGGCTTTCTTCATTTCTTCATAGTTTAATTTTCATTCTTGCATAGTAGCTTCACATTTCATGCTTTCATAGTTTAGATTTCCTTTCATGCTTTAGAATAACTCATCTAGTTTAATTAGGAAGGCTTGGTAATACTTGTACTTTTCTTTTCATAGCATAGCTTGTACTTTCATTTCCATAGCTTAGCTTGCATCTCTCATTTCTAGCTTGCATATTCATCTTAATCTAGCTTGCATTTGCATTTCATTTGATTCTTGGAGATATTGGCACTCTTGCCCTCATCTTCACTTGAATCTCTCATTGTGTGGTTGACTAGCAAGGTCATTAAGCCTATTAGCTCTAGCTGAGAACAATTTTAAATCTTGCAACTCCATACATAGAGAGCTATGGATCAATTTTTGAGACCTCATTCTTGAGTGTTCTTGATTGTAAGGATTCATAGAAGTGCACTACTTTTGTGTGTACACACCTTAGAGTGCAATGGGTATGGTGGAGAGTTGTGAAAGGTTAACTATGGAAATTTTAGTCTATTTTTTGCATACATTCTTATGAAATAAATTGTACAAGAAGAATATAATAAGAAATATGCTAAAATTACTTAGACACCATCAAATCAAATCATTTTCTTTAATTTTAGAGGTGGTTTGTTAAAACACATATCTTTCAAATTTGGCTGAATTATTTTCTATTTTTTAAAAGATTTTTTAAGAATGCATTGAAGCATATGTACTCAAATTTTTAGAAGAATTGGAACATAATTCAACAATTTATTGTGGAATTGGTGTTTATGCCCTAATTTTTAGTATAACACTTATCTCTCAAATCAGAGTGAATTTCTTCATAATTTTTAAAGGGTTTTGGAGGAGGTCATTGAAGAGTATATAATCCAAATTTATGAGAAATTGGAGTAGAAATACCAACATATTGTAAAATTAGAGATTCCAATAACTTCACTATTAAGGTTGCAAATTATCTATGTTCTTGAAGATTTTTCTTGGTAAAGTGATATCTAGGATTTATTAAGTTATTAAGTAAAAGATCATTTTCATCTCAATTATATTTCTTATTGAGAAAGAGTAAGAACAAGAGAAATAGAAACAGCAATAAAAAGGAAGAAGAGGACAGATAGAGCATGAGAAAAAGAAAGAAGAGATATAGAGGGAGAGAGGAAGGGATGGTAGAGAAAATTAGGATAGAGGAGGCAAGAGAGTGAGAGAAAAAGAACGAGAAATGAAATAAAGAGATATATATAATAGTAAACAAAGAGATGAAAAGGGAGAGAGGGTATATTATATTAAAAAATGTCTGTTAGTTTGACTCCCTTACAATCAACCTACTATATCTTCTTTCTCACTTCTCATACTTACATTTTTTCACACCTTTGGAGTCTTAAATTACAGTATGCTATTGTTCCTTATACATGTACTTATTTTCTCTAATTTGACATACAACCTTATAACTATGTAGACATTTTTCAATTCTATGTTCTTAAATATTGCTACATTTTGATGCTAAATCATCCTAAGACTCGTGGATCTTGAAACCTTTGATGAATTTTTTTTGTCGATAATTAAATTCCAATAAAAACTAGCATTTTATTTAGTTTTCTATACAAAAAGATGTTAATTTTAGTATGGTTTATTCTAAATTATATCTACATATTATTTACAATTTTATTATTAACCAAAAAAATATCCCCTATAATTGCAAAATAATCTTTAAATTGATAAATGAGGGTATCCTCATAACCCAGCTTAGCATTCACTTTGAGGCGAGACTAATCCCATGGGGTATGGGTAAGGGCTTGTACTTTATACATACCCTTTAAACACCAGGTTTAGGGAGTTGAACTCAAGTCTAGTGGAGAGGAAACTCACTAACCAAGCCAACTCACATACCCGTTGTAATTTATAATTACAAAATAATAAATTAAACTAATTTATTAATTATTATATAATATTAAATATAATTCAAATGATATGTATTGCCCATTAATGATTCAAATACTATATACTATACAATAACTAATACTTTATAATAAATATTAAAATAATATATAATTTTTATGTAACATATATTAGAATTTAAATAATATATATTATTCATGAATACTTCAAATATAATATAATTATATGATAACTGATACTTTATGTATATTAAATTTAATTTAATATGTTTTCTTCTATTATATCTAAACATATTTACAAACTTGACTATTTACTAAAATAAATATTTTTTGATAGTTACAAAATAAAATGAAATAAATTTGTAAATTATTATGTGTTTCTAAATAGAATTTGAAAAATTATTATAAAATTAATATAAATATAATTAAATTCTTAAACAAAATAAATTTTAAAAAATTATATCTCATTCTAAAGTAAATATTAAAAATTAAAATAAACTAAATTGAAATGCAAAGTAAGATGTCATTTCATAATTTGTTTATTTATTTAATTTATTTAATTTATTAAAATTATATGAATAATAAGTATTAGATACATATTATATATGTTAATAATTCTAATTAATATAATTTATATACTTTATATGTATTATTGTATCAACTATTTTTTATTAGAGGAAAACTGATTTTACACAGACTATAAACCCAAGTTTAAATAGCAATAATAGTCATCATGTCAAACAGATAAACCATAACATAATCAGATAGGACCAAACGCCAAAAAATAACAAAAAATAGGGAAACAAAAACACTAAATAGACTACAAAACCTGAACTAGTTCATTTTTTCTAGATGATATCCACATTGATACCCTTAACCTTCTTAAAAACATTTTCCAGAGGGTTAGCACCCTTAGTTTTTCTCCTTAATCTTGTGGCGGGTCCCGACATGTCCAAGTGGGTCTCAAAATCAATGTGCACATCCTGCTCCTTGTCCTTTGTTTTGTTCTTGTTCTTCAACCTCATATTCCCTATGTCACACAAAATGGTTCTAGAACTAGTGGTTGGAGAATTTCCCTTTGATAGATAATGAACAACTTCAGCCTTCTCATTGAGATTTCACAAGCCCTTACTGGTTTCCTACAAAGTGATTTTACTCACATTCACAACCTTTGTTAGTTTTTTTTTAATAGCATAAAATTTCTTCTCCCAATTGGATATTTTCTCCTCGTGATCTTTCTTTGGATCATTAATATCCTTTGCTAAAGTAAAAGTGTTGGCAAGGATATCGTCCAACTTCTGAGTAGAAAGGGAACTATTCTTCAAAGCATAAATCTTATAAAAAATCAAATCTAAAAGAGCCTCCCGACTCTATAAAAACTATTTACCTTAGCATTGGCAGGGGAGCTCTCCCAAATACATGATCCTTTTTCAATTGGGGTGTCCTTCCCTAAATTCAAGGAAATCTCAACATTAATTTATTTATCCTTCTCAACAAAACCCTTCTCATTAGGAATAATCTAAATAGAAGGAGGAGTAGCTTTCTTTCGAACAGGTGAGCTAAGAGCCTTCAAAGGAGAGTTAAAGGGTTTGGGGTTACGTTTTGGCTTGCCCAACTAGATTTGGCACTCACTTTTATCTTCCCCACACTAGGTTCAAAGGAATTAGGCACAAAATATTGTGAGGGCACATAATTTGAATCTTCCTCATCCAAGGACACAATTCTCTTCCTTCGAGAAGGAGTAGAGCTAGTAGGATACATGGGATCCTTTCGTTTCTTTGCATGCATATGATACACCCTATCCCCATCAAAATTAACATCCTCATTATCAAAACTAGACACATCATAATGAACCCTACTATTTTTCTTAAACTCAATCTCATAAATAGAAGGAGAGAACTTCTTGATTTGGAGGGCTTTAGCATATTCTATGATAAGTAAAATAATTCCCTCATGTAAAATAGGGGAAGAAGGATTCTTCTTATGAGAAAGAAAAATGTGATTAAGGGAAGAAGAAAGATTAAAAGGAATTGAAATGCATTTATTATGGCGGAAGTGATTCAAAATAATAAAATGATAGCTGAAAATACTTCCAAATCTTCCTTCAAGAGTCACATACTACATAATCACATTTGTAACATCCATCCATGGCTTTAGAAGGGAAAGGCGTGTTAGAAATAGGAAATATTGAGAGGGGGGGTGAATAAGTACTTTTACTTTTTCTAAATTATGGATATATGAAATTAACTTGAAGCTTGCATAGGAAACTAAACTAAGTAAACTGAATAACAAGCATAACAATAAAATGAATGAACTCATAACACCATGTTTTTTCTCAAGGAAGCCCTGGCCAAGGGAAAACCCTAATGGGGATGGTACCCACAACTGATCCACTAATCAAAAGTATCCAGTTAAGGCTGTTGACCTTGTTAGGAGTCTATTAAATACATATAGTGTTTATGTCCTGGTTAAAGGACTTAGGCCTTGTTAGAAGCCTCAACCTCATTAGGAGTTTCTATTACAAAACAAGATGTTTGCAAGATGAGATCACTGCCCAAACATGCAATATACAATGATAACTGATGATACAAAAGGTAAGATACAAAAACCTTTTACTGTTGCCGAATAAATTTATTATTCTGATCTAGCTTTGTAGGCTCTTTGCTCTAATATACAGTACTTGCTTCTTTTCTTCTTACAGCATATAATTTCATATCATATATCAAATTCTTACAACTTCATCATAATGCATATATACATACATACTTCACATCATACTATTCTTTCTTATATACAAGCTATTACAAAATAACTTCTTGTCGTCTTACAATACATTATACTCTCCTCAAAATATAAATTCATTATATGCTTCCTTAGGGTTAACATGTAGGATGTCGTCCCTAATTAGTTAAGTCATAATTTTGATAAACAAAATAATCCCTTAACTCAATATAATCATATTCTATCTTCTGCTCTATTTTGGTTGGCTCAACATTGTTTGTGTGAAACATTAATATCTTCTTCCATACATGTCGTACAGACTTGCACTCTCAAATGTAGCTTTGATATACATAGAATGATCTATGTTCAAGTGTGCATGCACTGAACCTACTTCTATGAACATCACTAATCAAAACTGTCTCTATGAAGACTGGTAATCATTGTTATACTTAAACAGTTTTCAAGTGCACTTATACAAAACTTCTTCCTCTGATCATGTTATCTTAATGTTGAGTATATGTTACCACAATGAAAAAATTTTGATATCCTACTTAGCCAAATTTCCAACAATCTCCCCCTTTGTCATTGGTGGCAACATATGGGAAAAAATTGGCTAAGTCCCAAAAATTTTCTATTACAAAATTCAAAAAGTGTAATATATGGCCATTACAAAAATTTGTGGATCATACATGTCTACTTATTTTTCCAAAATGATACTCCCCCTAAGAGTATACTTCATACTATTCTGCATATCTATATCTTCTACATATATACAATTTTCATACTATATTACTCCCCCTTTGACAACAATGACAAAGGTGCCAATTATATATATGTAGGTCAAAATTGATTTAGCTCCTTAATCTCAATACTGCAAGGCTGGAAGTCTTGCTACACAATCTGCAAAATTTTCCTTTATATTTTCTATTTCCTTGTCCCATGTCCTCTTTACTAAGTCTAAAATGCTAAGTAATGCACATAATCCATAATGCTATTTCAATTGCCTTAAGGTTTGCATATGAAAACTTTCCATATGATTTCTTTGATGAAAGACATTCTTCTAGTTGACTTTCCACATTACTAATCTTTAGTGATAGATTCTCTCTGAGTAGAGAGAATCTCTTCAATTTCCTTTCTTTTCCATCCTCAATAAGTCTCATTTCATCATAGATTTTACTTGTTTTCTTTTCTATATCTGTGATTTTCACATTAGGACTCTACAAATTATTTACTGTCTCTTGCAACTCTGCTTCCTTATTCTTTATCTTCTTTGATATCTCTGATGTGTGGCTATAGGATAGTGTACACTGGATGTACAATTCTTTTCCTCTCTCTAAACATCTTCTCAATTCTTTTATGCATATATCCAAGTTATCCAAATCATTTTTGATGTTCTAACAAACAACTTGAAATAATTGTGCATCATGGGCTTCTTGAGCTTTGACTAATGCAATATCTGACAAATTTTTAAATTCACTATCAAAAGCTTTTATTACCTATTTTGCATTAGCTTGGGGATCAACCTCACTGACTTTATTTGATATCACTCCTTAAAGTTTTCTGGTTACTTCAAGTAGCATTCCTTCCTAGCTTTTTACCTTCTTGTTCTTTCCAATTATCTTATTTAGGGATGAGATCAACTCTATTTGGTCATCATCATCAACTTCAGCTCCTAGGCTTACAAAAACTGATTCAATAGGTTTCCTAGAAGGAATTTTTGTTGTTCTCTTAGTCTGAGAAATAATTTCAGTCTGCTCTTCTGGCACCGCATGCTCCTCTTCTTCTATTTTAACCTGAATTTCTTCCTTCTTCTCTTCAATTCTAGTTTCTATAACTTCTTCTTCCTTGTTTTATGCTTCATCCTTCTACTCATCAACTTCTACCAAATTTCCAACATCAACTCCTTGATCATCAAATGGATTTTATTCTCTATCTAAGGTAATGTTTATACCTTCTATGTTCATAGATTCATCATTAATGTTGATGGATGGTGGTGGAACTAGAGTTGATTCGGTTTGAGGTTCTGCTTTTGCTACATGTTCAAATTCACTGAATATTTCTCCTAGTCCATAGGTCATCACCTTTACAACCACTTCTTCAGTTTCTCTATTTATCTCTTCATAATTACCTCCCATTATCAGTATTATTCTTATTTTCCTTCTCAGATGGGTATTTAGGTTCTTCATGATTTCTCCAAAGTGATCTTCATCTTTAATCTCACAAAGTTTCCTTACATACCTTTCTCTTATGCCTTGATCTTCTTCTATAGCTTTCTTCTTCCTATTTACCAACTTCTCATATAAGTTATTAGGAATCTTTCCTTTTATATCTTCAAAAATTTTGTCAGTGAGAATCATATGTTTGACAACTGCATTCTCAAGATTTATCTTTTCAAAGTTGTTATACATTTCATAGTATTTGTTTAGCTTGGTGAAATCCCCTTCATTTATTATCAAAGGGTTCACTTTGTCTATCTTAGGCTTCTATTGTTTCTTTTTGTTGTTGCTTGCCTCTTCATCTACTTGTGGATTCTCTACTGATGTCCTTATCCTTTCTACTAGAGAAAAGATTTTTTTTTTTCTCTTTCCTGGTCCACTTGCCATCTCTTTCACTCTCTTAGTAGGTGTGGTGGAGGTGGATCTAGTGGATTTCCTTACTGTTGGCACATCCAATTCTACAATATCTTCATCAATATCTTGAATTTCTTCTACAAGGGATGTCAAGGGTGGAACTGACAACACATCTTTCTATCCAATATCCCTAATTGTTGTTGTTGTCTGCTTCGCAATGACAAATTCATGCTCGGTCATGCTTGTATCCTTTAATATTTTCTTAATTGTACTATCCACTCTCTTCTTTGCCAATTTTTGTACCTATGACTATTGTGTTGTATTGAAGTTTTCTTCATATATTTCAAATCTGGAACTCTTTGCATCCAAACTACTTTTAAGTAATATTCTCACATAACCTTCAATTTGTACTTCAGGTACCTCATACTCAAGAGGATCTACAAACTCAATTCTTGGCTCAACTACTTCAATGTAGGTAAAGTCTATGTCCACTAATAAGCATATCTCATCTTTATATTTTTCAACAATAGATGGTGGAATTCTTGATCTTTTTATCATTTCATTCTAAAAGGTCTTTATAACAAGAGTAGCACTCTCATTCACTTTATCAATAGGGTGTCTCAAGTGTACTTTATTTATCTTTTCCATTGAATTTTTTCCATCATTCCAATCAGATCCTATTGTGTAAGGGAATATTCTTAAAAGATGGAAAAATATGTAAGTGATCAGGGATGAGAATCTAAACTATGAATTCTTGGTCTTCTTGATCTTCTCAATATTTTAAATCAACTTTATCCTTAGAATCTCACACATATCTACTACCACTATGTCGACACACATAAGGTAAGCTGCATGTACCATGCCTGCTTCCATGTCATCTTCCCTAGAGCTTGCACAGAATTTTGAAGTTGAGATTTTACACACATATCTTACATCATCTTGCTCAATTTTGCTCATAACTATTCCTCTTCCATTATATGAGCACTTGATATTGTCCAACATAGTTATCTTAACATTCTTCTCATTGAAGGAAATTGCTCCTTTTTTAGATAGTCTTGTTACCTCATGTATAATATCTACAATTATGTCTATGACTCTATCATCCATCCAAAACTTTCCATTGTGTATTCTACATAAGATTATCTTGGTCCATTCATCATTTTTAAACTCATAGTGAAATGTGTACTTAATGATATCCATTTGACCTAAATGCTCAAAACCTTCTTTGTAGGTCATGTCTTGTTTGTAAATCTTACTGTACTCCATGGTTAAACTACCATCTCCTATAGTCTCAAACTTACATTTCAGATATCCTTTCACATCTTCCAAATGCAAAACTCCATCTAGAATGGTTGATAACACCAAACCAGGTTCTTCCTCTAATGGTTCTATTGGTTCCTTCTTTAACTTAGGTCTAGCTAAGTCTCTGATGTTGTGAACTAGTGATGCATCCATGATTCTATCAAAATGTAAGTTCTTTGATAATGAATACTTAGTTAAATACCTCATAATCATGATTTAGGGCTTTGTGTAGATCTGGTGAAGAATCTGTCTCTAGATCTTGCAAACTGCTTTCAATCTCCACTGGCTAGCTCTCTATAACTCTCGTAAATACTTGAATGATCAAATGATGTCAATATTCTACTTTTATCCTTCAAATATTTCAAGATACGGTCATCGCATTAAATTTCTTAAGTGCATTCATGTTAGAAGTTGTTCCTGGCTACCTACAAAACTTCATTCTATTCGTGTACTCGCATACATGTCCATAAATTCATGCGCTCTTAACCATAGCTTCTTTATATCATATACTATCTCATATTAACTTCGCAAGGCTTAATTTAACTTACTCTAAATTCTACACTATTTTGATGCTTTTCTCTAATACAGAATTCATGAAATAAATGCTTAATTGCTTTGAGATGAATTAGGAATCGATTCAAACTTACTCTCAAATATTTCACATGTCTGATTTCCTAGTATACTGAGTGTGCTCACTTGATCTGTAGCTTTGAAAAACTCAATTTCCTCCAAGTTACTATAACTTTCTCTGTGATTATTGATGATGTTCACATTTCTTCTGGTATAGTTTTTATTTCTTCTAGGATTAGGATCTCTCATCTTGTTCATTCTGCAATACCTTGTTGTGTGACCAATATTATTGCATATCTGACAAACTAGTCCATTGTTTCCATATCTTGGTCCTTACTAACTGATTTGTGATCTACAATTTTTGGCAATGTGTCCAAATTTGTTGCATCTATAACACATGACTCCATTTCTTTTGTTCATGTCTCTAATAGGTCTCTTATTTGCAGGGTTAGTGTTTCTAAACATTCTACTATTACTATTATCATCAGTTCTAGGTTTCTTACAATCAATAGCTCTATGTCCAAAACCATGACAATTATAAAAATAGCCAGAGATAGGTTTGAATTTGTTACCTGTGCAATCTCTTTTCATGTTTCCAAAAGAATTGCATGAAAAAAATCTACCTTTGAATTCTCTTCGCATCTCTTTAGGTGATTCATCTTTCTTAGATGAGTTAGATATATCTTCAGATTTGTTAGACTCATCAGGATTCTTTTCATCTTTATTCTTAGGGTGTTCTAGATCTAGTTCTTTACAGTCCTCAATCTTCTTTGGGAATTTATCTTTAAGGTATCCAAGACCAATTTTATCATAAGATAGTTTCTGATAAGACATTTGTTCATCAATATTTTCACTACTGGAATATAGCTTCTCAAGATGTTTAGACTGAGTTAGTTCTCCTTTCACAATTGTATTGTACTTCACAAGTTCAACATACTGTAATTTTGTAGTCTCAAGATTAGATGTCACTTTGGTAAGTTCAGATCTCACATCTATATTTTCAGATTTCAGATTTGATTCATATTTTTTTTTATCATCTTTCAAGCTTAATTTCAAATATACAATATTTAGTTCATGTTTAAGGATCTCATTTTCTTTCTTCAATTTCAAAATTTCATCACAGTCCTTGACTTGACTTGTAGGTTCTTTCTTTGATTTTAGATCTTCTAACTTTTCTTTTAGTTTCTCAATGTAGTCTTTCGGATTGTCATATTTGTCCTTTAGAGTATCTCTTTCTTTAGTAAGCATATCAATTTGTTCAAGAGCTTCATCAAGATTTTTTTGTAATTGATCCATATACATAGAGATCTTACTCGCTGTTAGGCTTTCTCTGAATAACTTTGTTCTGAGTAACTAAGCTCTGATACCAATTGTTAGAAATAGGAAATATTGGGGGAGGTGAATTAGTATTTCACAAACTTTTACTTTTTCCCAATTAAGGATATATGAAATTAACTTGAAGCTTGTATAAGAAACTAAACTAATTAAACTAAATAACAAGCATAAAAATAAAATGAATGAACTCATAACACCATGTTTTTTCTTAAGGAAACCCTGGCGAACTAGGGAAAACCCAAGTGGGAATGGTACCCAAAACTGATCCACTAATCAAAAGTATATGGTTAAGGATGTTGACCTTTTTAGGAGTCTTACATACATATAGTGTCTCTGTCCTGGTTAAAGTACTTAGGCCTTGTTAGAAGCCTTAACCCTGTTAGGAGTTTCTATTACAAAACAAGATATTTGCAAGATGAGCTCACTTCCCAAACATGCAATGTACAATGATAACTGGTGATACAAAAGGTAAGATATAGAAACCTTTTACTGGTGCTGAATAACTTTATTATTCTAATCTAGCTTTGTAGGCTCTTCACTCTGATATACAGTACTTTCTTCTTTTCTTCTTACAACATACAATTTTGCATCATATATCAACTTATTACAACTTCATCATAATACATACATACTTCACATCATATTATTCTTTCTTATATACAAGCTATTACAAAATAACTTCAGGTCATCTTACAATACATTATACTCTCCTCAAAATATAAATTCATTATATGTTTCCTTAGGGTTAACATCTAGGATGTCGTCCCTAATTAGTTAAGTCATTATTTTGATTAAAACAAATAATCCCTTAACTCAATGTAATCATATTATGTCTTTTGCTCTGTTTTGGTTGGCTCAACACTATCTTTGTGAAACATTAATATCTTCTTTTGTACATGTCGTATAGACTTGTGCTCTTAGATGTAGCATTTATATACCCATAATGATCTATTTTTGAGTGTGTGTGCACTGAACCTATTTATGTGAACATCACTAATCAAAACTATCTCTGTGAAGACTAGTAATCACTATTATACTTAGACAATTTTCAAGTGTGCTCATACATAACTTCTTCCTCTGATCGTGTAGTCTTATGTTGAGTATATTTTTCCATAATGACAACATTTTGATATCCTACTTAGCCAAATTGCCAACAAGGTGTTCATAACCCCCTCTGTAGTTTTAAGCTTTCTCTCTCTCACCTGGGAGGAACAAAATGTCCACCACCTCATTAGCCTATTTATTTTCCATGTAGAATTTGGAGCCATCACTCATCATATTAGACACAAGCAAAACTATCTCCTCATGAATCAAATACTCCATCCCATAAACTTGTAGAATTCATCATTCCAACCCTCAACAAGTGCCTCGGTAATTTGGGCATTAGCACCATGAAGTTTCTCTCACTGTAGGGAGTTAAACCACCAACAGAAACAACACTCCAAATGGTCTCAATGTTTTTCCACATCTCATACACAATGGGCTCCATCCTATTTATGTCACCACCCATGGTAAAAATAGAAAATCTTTGCAATACCAAGCAAAAAAAAATAAGCAAACAATAAGAAAAGTTTTATCAGGTGATTAAAGGAACTTTTTTGTCACCATGCATTCACACGTACATGGGAAATGATCCTAAGTCATGAATTAAATGACCCCCATTTGCATCATTACACAAAAGCCAACTCAAATCCATTGGGATATGATCTATAGATTCCCAATGCAAACTGTGATGGACATTAACACCCTTGTTTGGTAGATTATCTGCAACTTGCTTCCCCTCACGGTACTCATGAGAAATATGTACATCTTAGAACCCATTAATAAGGTCCAAATAATATTTGATAATATTTTTGATAGTCCAACTAGGGGGGAAACACCCTAAGGCAATTTCAAACATTTAGGGAATCACTTTCATTCTAAATCTTAGCCAAACCTTTGTCGAGCTAGCCATTTTCAAATCCAGGTAGACAACCATAGCCTCGATATAATGGTTTGTCTAGAATATTATTATATCAAATGTTAACATACATAAATATTATATCAACTTTTAATGTACATTAATATATAATATAATTATATTACTCTATAATATATAAATATTTATTGACATAAAATTTATAATTCTTTATCTCAAAATATTATAGAAAATAAACATACAACATTTATTTAAATTTGTCTAAAAAAACTCAAATTCTTATGGATCCACCATTTCACTAAAAATAAAAAATGAAAACCAATTTTTTAAAACAAAAATCATTTTTATCAAGTTCAAACGTGTTTCCAACTAAGTTCATAATGTCATGCATTTCTAGTATATTTTATTCATTTCACCTTTTTGGCATTTTTGAATTGGGTATATGTCATAAAAACTAATGTGCTATGTGATTTATTGAATTAAATAAAATTAAGTACATCGAACATAAATCGAGGCATGCACAAAACCACAAAAGAATGATAATCCGAGATGATTTCAATTGTCATGCATGCTTGAGCGATAGTTTTAGCCATTGATAGTAGAAAGGATGTTGTTCAAATCAAATAAGTAACATCTTCAATGTAACAAAGCATATATATTTTAAATATATTTATTTAAAAAAATCAAGACATCTCATGTCAAGTTATTGTAAGAAATATTATTAATTTTAATATATACATGATTTCCAAATTAATAATCAAATGTAATCTTTTTTTAATATACATGTGATTATATTTTAGTTTTTATTTTTATTGTATAATATCTCTGTGTATCATTGATTAGCAGTTATACTCTGGTGTATTATGGAAGAATAATTAGGTTTCTCATTTTTCCATTTTGTATACAGTCATGCAATACATGAGATCAATTGACAACTCACTATGTGGGAAATCATGGTCTTGATAGAAAAGTTATAGGCATTAGCACTTCATCCACTTATATTATCTTTATATTATTTATAGTTTAAGTTTTTTTCTTCTAAGTTGTGACATTCTTGGAACGTGTTAAAATAAATAAGTACAAAATTATGTATAAGTATTCCTTACACCCCCTTCACTAGTAAATTTTAGCTTATTTTTCAACGAGGATTGGTCAATTTTTGGATGCCAATTGGTCGACCAAACGACCGTAACTGTTGTCAAAGTTTTTTCATTGATTAGTCGACACCTAATACCATTGTCATAATTGCGATGTTAGTGGAGGTTAAATAATCGACGGACCTGTGGTCAAAATGTTCACTTCAACCTGGAAGAATTATCTGCCATTCCTTTCATCTATCCGACCAATGTTGGTCGAAATTGAGAGGACTTATGGTTAGAATGGTCGTTGAGTATATAGCATTCTCCTTGAAATAACAAAACATCGTTGGTCAAAATTGCAACGAGCAGTGGTCGGAATAGACGTCGAGTATATAGCGTTCTCATCGATATGTGTATTCTTTTGACGTCAAAAAAGCAACAGACAATTTAATTTTTTTTAAATAAAATATATTATCAAATTAAGCATAGCAATAATATGCTTAATCTATTAGTAATTATCTGCATTTAATCTGCCAATTACTAATAGTTTTGTACTACACATGCAACGTATTGTCAATTTGAACATAGTCTGTGCCATGTGTGATGGTTAAGTAATGGAAAAGTTATGATGATTTAATTGTAGAACTATTGATCCCTTGAAACATTCAATATTTCTAAAGTGCTTCAAAAGGCTTAAACTCACCAAGACTCTTCACCAATACACCCCCCATCCCACCATCCACACCCATCCACTCATGTCAAGATCTTGTCCAAAATCATGTTGAAATATCCATTGACCTAAATTGAAATCCTTCCCTCTCACTTCCTTCGTTACATAATCACTTTTGGCGTATATTCTAAAGTCCTTGAATCCAAGCAAATGTAATTCAATAACACCAAATATATCACTTAAAATCACCAAGACTCTTCACAAGACTTCTAAGTGATATATTTGGTGTTATTGACTTACATTTGCTTGGATTCACAAGATCTTGACATGAGTGGATGGGTGTGGATGGTGGGATGGGTGGGTGTATTGGTCAATGTGATCTGCTCGTGAAGACACGGTCTAGCGTTTATATTATTAAACTCTCTATTCAATGCAACATTGATAGGAAAAGCATTCATTGATTGGTATTATAAGTTTTGATCATTCCATGTACTGATTATATTGTTTTGAAGTCTTAAAATCAAAGAATTTTAGTCCTTTTATTGACTGTTCCTATATAGTGCATGGCGTGCAAACAATCTTTGTCTTGAAGAACCAATGATTTCCTAGGCTCTGTCAAATAGTTAGCACACAATGATGTATTCAATATTTCTAAAGTGCTTCAAAAGGTGAGTTTCTTCACAAGACTTCTAAGTGATATATTTGGTGTTATTGACTTACATTTGCTTGGATTCAAGGACTTCAGAATATTGACTTACATGGGGGGTGTATTGGTGGAGGGCACCTAGGCCATTCAGTTTTGCTTTGGGACTTGAGTTCTATATTTTGTTTTTCTTTGTAATAAAGGATGTCTTCTAAATTCCTAGACCAGCCTATGGTTTGGTTTTAGTCCTTGTGTGGAGTGGTGTTATATGGTCAAAGAAGACAATGTAATGAACTACCAAGCAATAAACTTTTAATTCTTTACAAACATTCACTTCTCTGCTCGTGAAGACACAGTCTAGTGTTTATATTATTAAACTCTCTATTCAATGCAACATTGATAGGAAAAACATTCATTGATTGGTATTATAAGTTTTGATCATTCCATGTACTGATTCTATTGTTCTGAAGTCTTAAAATCAAATAATTTTAGTCCTTTTATTGAATTAACAAGATCTTGTGTTATATTGAGTGCTCTTAGAAACACAATATACAAGAAACTATGAAGAATTAGAGATTTATAAGATGAATGCAAAAGCCAAAAAAGCCAAAAGGAATTTGAATTCATTGCAAACATTTTGGGGGTTTTTTTTTTCCATGTTCAGGACATGATTTTATGTCAGGGACTAAGACCACGTCATTTTTTTCTATCTGCAACTAAGGTCACACAATTAACAGAGGTTTTATTCTAAATTTTTAATAGTTCACAGTTAAACAAAGTTTTGTTGGCTTGCGATTGAGTTTTTAATAGATTTTATTTTTCACACTTCTATGATATTCAACCACTTATTCAACATTTTTTTACAATGAAACCAAAAGTAGCATCAATTTTACCATGAACTCAGTTGATGAGGAAACAAAGAACCCACCCTTAGTTGACTGCTCTGTATCTCTGGAAATTGAACACCATTAGAAGTGGAAATTCATGGGCCGCTTCTAATGGTGTTCATGCCACTTCTAATGGTGGCGTGAACACCATTAGAAGTGTAGAGATTAGGGTTTCAAACCCGTGACAAATGAAAACAATTTGAAAAAAAAAAATTACCTTTCATTAAGCAAATGCCAAAAAAATTGAATCTCTTACCAAGGCTGCAATGAAATGGTTGAAATCGAATGCCTTTTCCTCCTGATGCTTGCTCGGGTTTGAGAATAGAAATGTGGAAGTGAAGGAGATGCTAGAACTTACAAGCTAGATGCATATAGGGGGTGTCCACATACAACTTTCGTCCTTATACCACCTCCTTTAGCACTCCTTTGCTTGCGGACTATGCCAAAATGAAATAAAATGAAATGTGCCAGTAGGCAGGATATATGTATAAATTTGACTTTTTCTTTTTACTTCTATTCCTGTGTTGGTCAGAATTATGACCACTCTTTAGGGTCGTAATTCTGACCAACACGGGAATAGAAGTAAAAAAATCCATTTTTTCTTCTATAAACTGACCATGGAAAATCATTTTATAACTTGGTCAAAAATGTTGGTCTAAAAAGTGGGTCAAATGTACTAGTGCTTCCTCCCTCTATTAAGCCACACACAACATCTTTGAACCACCTTAGAATCTTCCTCCCCAGTTTTGGGAAGATACTTGTTATGAGGCCATTAGTAATTCTATTGGTCATTTCTTGAAGGTAGATGATTTCACTTCCTATTAGGGACATTCTACCTTCTTGTGTAAGTTATAAAAGTTTTTCCTTTCTTTTTTGTATTATGCATAATAATATATTATTTTTATTTAAGATTTAGATATGAAATACTTCATTACCAACAATCTTGAATAAGTTAGTTATGTAGACTTTGATTTTGTTTGGTTAGTGAATGATTGAAAATCAACTTTTGACTATGTGTATTTTAGAAAATTAGAGTTTAATATTAAAATAATAAAAAAGCAAATGATCAATTATATTCTAATTATTTTAGGAAAGCTAAATACATTTCTATTTTTACATGTAATGATAGCCCGTGTCTCGTAAATAACGCTTTACCTTTTATAATATAAAGGCAACAAATCTCAAATTTGAATAGCGAAGCCAAGAGGCTGAAGAGGTGTCATCAATCTAATGTAAATGAATTCATAAGTTTTCTTTGAGCCAAATATTTCAATTTTTGAATGAACTTAACAAATGTTACCAGAGTGTTGAAAAGTAGTAGAATTACCTAGTAAATTACACCTCCAAGTTTTCACATTGTTCTTGAATCATATTTTATGTGGGTGCACATCTCAACTGCAACGTGGCAGGAAGTAGTTTGTACCATCATTCAAAACAAAATAAGATTCCACAACATGCAGACCCAATCAAATGTGCAATTTTCTTTGATATAGACTAATAGCTATTTATATGTTTGGCACTTGGAATTTAAGATAGAACAAACACATGATTATAAATAAGTCAAGTATTATGTGCACGGCTTGACAAAAGACTTTAAAGATATTCTATCACTCAAGTCTTTTGTGCCAGTGGAGATGGACATGGTTGGACCAAAAAGTTAGATATATGTTTGATTGGAAGATAATTGAACATGAAATTGAATGAATAAAAAGTCGTTTATGTTATATGAGCATTAAATTTCAATAATGATTTATAGTATATTTAAACATAGAACAATTTAATAGAATTTGGAGAGGTTGGGGTTTTAATAAAAGAGTAAAGATAACTTTAATGATAGAAAGAAGAAATGGGTTTTCGTTGCTAAATGTAATTTCTATTCTTTTGTCTAATTTTATTAAAACATATAGTCCAACTAATTAAGGGAGGAAAAATTATACGTTTATAAGTAGATTTAGAAATATAGTCACCTTTATAATTTTGTTGATTTATAACTATATTTCTACTTTTTTTATTTTAGTTTGGAATTATTATTTTGTTGTTGTAAAAAGTGTAACTTAGTTGAACATTTGATTATAGTTTATGTCACGTCCCATCGAAGATCCCTTGGGAAAAAGACACAATACAACTGCAACATTTTTTTATGTGTTTAATATATTACGATTATCTACATTAGTAATGTGAATGCAACCACACTACAAACATAAAACTCACATGATGCATCGATGAACACAAATCTATCATTAAAGAAAGGAAACAAGAAAATATTGATCCATCATGATTAATTAATATTTTTTTATAAAAATACACACCAAAATTAATTTTTTGTATATTATATATTTTAATAGTACTAATTAATATAATTTATATACTTTATATGTATTATTATATCAATTGTTAATATACATCAATATAATTATATTATATTATTATATAATAGATAAATATTTAATAACATAAAAATTGTAATTCTTTATTTCAAAATATTATAGAAAAGAAACATAGAACAATTATTTAAATTTGTCCAAAATAAATGTTATCTTCAAATTCTTATGGATCTACCATTCACTAAAAATAAATAACCAAAAATCATTTTTATCAAGTTCAAATGTGTTTCCAACTAAATTCATAATGTCATGTATTTCTAATAGATTTTATTCATTTCCCCTTTTTGTGTTTTTGAATTAGATATATGTCACAAAAACTAATGTGCTATGTGTTTTCTTGAATGCAATAAAATCAAGTACATCAAACAGAGATCGAGGCATTCATGAAACCATAAAAGAATGACAATTCAAGATGATTTCAATCGTCTTGCACACTTGAGAAACAATTTTAGGCATTGATGGTAAAAAGGATGTTGTTCAAATCCAATAAATAACTCCTTTGACATAACAAAGTATATATATCTTAAATATATTAATTTTGAAAAATCAAGAGATATCAATGTCAAGTTATTATAAAAATATATTATTCATTTTAGTATATACATGATTGCCAAATATATAATCAAATGTAATCTTTTGTTAATATACACGTGATTATATTTTATTTATTATTTTCATTGTATAATATATCCTGGTATCATTGATTAGTAATTATACTTTGGTGTATTATGGAATATTAATTAGGATTTTCCTTTTTCCATTTTGTATACAATCATGCAATACATGAGGTCGATTAACAAGTTACTATGTGGACAACATGGTCTTGATAGAAATGTGATAAGCATTGACACTTCATTCGCTTATATTATCTTTACATTATTTATTGTTTAAGTTTTTTCTTCTAAGTTGTTCATCCTTGGAATGTGTAAAAAATAAAATAAGTACAAAATTATGTAAAAGTATTCCCTACACCCTCCTCCTCCTCCCTCTATTAAGCCATAAACATCATCTTTGAGCCACCTTAGAATCTTCCTCCCTAATTTTGGGAGGATACTTGTTATGAGGCCATTGGTAATTCTTGTAATCATTTCTTGAAGGTTGATGATTTCACTCCCTACATGGGATATTCTAACTTCGATCGCATTTTGGTGGACGTTGTTTGCAAGCCCCTTTATGGAGATGTAGTTATAATAGTTGGGGATATGACCTCTAGAATAACCACCCAGATCATGAAGGCCCCAAGCCTTCAAACAATATCGTTGCTTTTCTACCTATTGCTTGGCTTTAGACTAATCTTTATTGCATCAAAAAGACCTCGCTCCTTGGTGGAAGAATGCTATTCGTGATCACTTGACTATCGAGGAATCTTGTTCATAGTTCTTCTTAGGCATTTGATGAGGGTCTTGCCTTTGGGGTGGGATTGTTGTGTTTCAAAGTCCCTATTGGGCTACCTCCTCAGCATGATCACCTTCATTTTCATCATCAACTTTCTCTTTACTTTATCCTTATGATACGACTGATGAAAACATCCCACCTTGTTATCATATTGTTTCACCTCCAATTGTTGTTAGTCCCCCTATAGATGGGTCTCCTCTTGTTTCCCCTTTCTTTGGGACCTTAGATTATATTTGCACTTGGATGATTATTTGAAGGATGAGAAAAGTTCCTTCTCATACTCTTTATCCTAGAATGAAAGAGAATCCATTAGTATCAAATCAGGGCCCTTGTTTCTCATCAATTTTGTGCTATGATCAAAACTACTAGTTGTCCTTGTTTACTTTTCTCAATCTCACTACTAGTGAGACTCATCCTTTTTCCTCTAATTTTATTTTTGTTATATTTGCAGACCCTTCCTACTTAACTAATAAAAAAAAATTGTCAAATAATTTATATGCCTTGTTTTTCCTTTCACAAGTATTATATATACATCTACTAGAGAATTTCCAATTCAAATATTTGTGAAAATTTCCTTATGCTATGCTTTGATGAATGCTCTTATACTATCCCAAAGTAATCACACTGACAAACAACAATGGGCATGAAATTCGGGTTTTGTATCTATAAAATGCATTCAGATTAAGATTGTTGATGTCAAATCAAAAATCCATTTTGTGCATAGCGTTAAATCAATACATTATTACAACCACAAACACTTAAACACCTTGGTCTAGGTCTCCACATTTTACATACATATTGGCCAAGGCATTTTCACCACTTGCAATTATAAACAAAAGAAAAAATCTTATTTTTTGTGTAAAGGTTGTTGAGATCAATTTTGCACCTTTCATTACATCTACCTAAAAACTTATAAGGCTTTTCAAGAAATCCAATTTGTGTCAAACTACAACCATCATACATGAGACAAAATATCTTGGGGGAGTTATGTCAAATAATTTTCATGTCTAACCTATGGTCTCACATTTATGAGGAGGTTTTCAAACTCTATAAGTCCCCAACAAGATAAAAATTTTATACCTATATGGTATTGATCTTGGCATTAATTAAAAGAGAATAACATAATTGCATCATTTTTTATAGCTATATTAGTATTTATCTTAACACATACATGAGTCTTATATAAGGGTTTAGCTTTGAAACAAATCCAACAAAAACAACAGGACCAAGCCTAAAACAATTAAGCAACTAAGTTATGCTAAGCAAGTGAGGGTTTTGATCATCAAGTTTCCCCCACACATTAGTAAGGGTAGAATAATCAATTGACTCTCACCCACTAAGCAACATATTTTGCCTTTTCCTCAAGAGGTGATTGGGTACAAACTAAAGAGATGGTAAGTGATATTCAAGAAAACATTAGTGGTACCCAACCAACCATTGTCTCACTAAGGAGATGGAAGACAAAGGTTGAAACCATCATCCACAAGTAGTAGAATCTTTTGAATTTTGAGGCATACAATCACATGAGTGAGATCCATGATCTCCATAATTGTCCTATAGGGAAGAGTTTCTGTCTCTAGACTAATATCCATGAGATGTACAATTAGGAGGAACTCAGACAATAGTGCAAGGGGCATTACACTAGTGGTCAAATAGCTCTGGGAGATGCACAACTTCAAGTAAAACTTTACTAACTTACACCCATATCTACAAAAGAACATAATAACTAGTGATGAATTTAGAATATAATAAAAACATTGATCAATAATGTTGTGATTAAAGAGAGCAATATTCCTAAGATTCCAAATATTGAAAAGAGTTTTCACCTTGAAACTATGTCAAATATGGGTTTTCTTGTGGGGAATATTGGTCCAATCCCAAGAATAACCATGTGCCAAGAGAAAAGGGTACGACTGAAGGTCCTACAAAAATCATGAATACAATTCCAAGCTTCTTGAGCCTGAGGAAAAAACTAGAAGAATTACTTGAGAGACTTAATTTGGACATCCACAAAAGGGACAATTGAGAGTACAAATGCTCATTAAGTAAGATGGGTCTCCACTAGAAGACTTTACAAATACCAAGAAAAATAAGCTAATTTTGGCTCAAGCACTACAACCCATATACAAAGCACACACCCTTAAATATGTTTTACTGCACCTCACAAGGGGAATCCAATTGTTAGCAAAAATTAAGTTGGTATGATCTATGAAAGTAGGGAGACAACCAAGAATAATATTTGTAAGGCTTGTAACTTTGAAAGGGAGTTCTTGAAAATCATTTCCAATCTTTCTACTATGGTTTGAAGTAATGCACACCCAACTTATGAAGTAACTACGAAGAATATTGACTAACTATCTTGATCTGGATAAGACAATAAATTTCAGCTTGAAATCTAGCTAAGAAAGAGAACCCTTGGTGGTGAAGTGGATGAAATCAAGAAAAATTTATTGCTCCTCTTTTTTAAAATCTCAAGGTACAATTCCAAGGTAAGAGAGCCAATAAATGTCATTGAGAACTAGAGAGATTTTACCACCAAAGAGTATTGATTAATGTTAATATTTCAGACTTTGAAAGGAAATGACTATCTATAGATGATCTTTTAGAACTAAGATTTAGGCCCTTTCCAAAATATAGATAAATAGAAGAATAGATAATACCCAGTTTTGAAATCTGTTGTAGAGTCTCCTTGATGATGCCTTGCAATTTGTTGCTATAATTCAACATCTATGTCTGCTTCAATTTGTCCTCCAATTATGCTATATTTCATCCTCCAAAACTTTTTTGTATTGTCCTTTAAGTTCACTATATATGCACTTTTGGTCTGTTATTCTTCCTCTAGGACTGACTGTAACTTTAGTATGAATTGTTATTGCTATGGATCAGATTAGAATGGATCTACTTATCTACTGTTATGGTGCGAATTTAGGCAGACATGTTATGTTTTTCATGTGTGCCCAATTCACACTCCTACATCATATAAATATGCCTCAAGAGGGTGACTCCTCAACATGGTAAGGTAATCGACTTGTATATGCAAGGCGAAATTTAATAAATATTGTTATTTAGTTGTAGACCTCAATTAATGCAGGTCGGTCCTCATTTCGATTTTAACATTTTAAATAGGAAATTTTCCCCTCAACAAATATAATATTTAATATGCAAGACGTCCCTCTTGCCAATATTAAGTCATCCCTCTAGGACAATATAAGAATGTTTCTTTATATTTTAATACAACAATTATGAGATGTATTATTTATTATTCATCTCAGCATATTGATCTTTCTGAAAAAGCCACAAATATCAACACTCCCTCTTGGTCTCGACGAAAGATCAAAATAAATCTCATAATATAATCACAAGATTTTTATCACACTAGATTTCATTCTGACATATGAATTATTGTCTTCAATAGAAATATAAGTGATCTCAATGAATATGGAACCATCAAATAAAACATAATGTATTCATACCTAATATAATCAATGTGATTAACCATGCTCAAGATGTCCCAATCTTTGTAACATCATCTACTACAAAATGGAAGGTTACTCAAACATAACACATAATGTAAGCATTGTTCACATGTAATGAGAGGTAAGAAGCATCATTGACATTATCCTCATGATGTATACAATAATCACATATAGATCTCAACTCTATGTAAGAGAAAAAATGTCATCAATATAACAATAGATCTCAAATCTATGTAATTAGAAAATATCTCAAATCAGAAAAGATATCATCAACAAAACAATATCAATAGGTCTCAACTTATAAGATAAAATAATAATGGAAGCATCTTCACAAGATGTACATTCAAATAAAACACTAACCTCAAAGTGTAAATCTCCTCCTAATGAGATCTCATCCACAAGCTCTCAGAAGTCACATCCACAAGTTCTCCGAAAGATAGTTTTCATTGGTGATTCTATCCAAGAGCCTAAATCGCTTTAATATCCAAGAGTCTCAATGCTCTAATATGTAGGAGCCTGAATGTTCAAATACGTAAGAGCCTCAATGATCAAATATACAAGAGCCTCAATGCTCAAGAGTTTAAATGCTCAAATATAAAAGAGCCTCAACACTCAAATATTAAGAGCCTCAACGCTCAAATTTGCAAGACCCTCAACATTCAAATATGCAAGAGCCTCAACACTAAAAAACTTGCAAATATGTTAGTATAACAAAATACTCACATAATAATTTGATCATTACTTTAACATAATGAAGAATCATATTCTCAATGGAAGGTAACAAGTGATGTTAAAATCTAACAAAGAATTAGAAAGAGTTTATAACATGATTTTTAAGTTCATGAAGGCCCATATTTGAACTCCCTCTCAAGGTGAAGACTAAAGGACAAGGCATTCAGATTCTATTCCTTTTACTTCTGCAATAGAGGCTTGATGATTGTTTCGTTCAAGATAATTTGTTTCCTTGTGACCAAATTTGTCACATCTATAACATTGTACCTTAGAGAGATCTTTCTTTTGAAATTTGTTGGTTTGATAGTCTCTCCCTCTCATCCATTATTGTGAGAGTTTCCTTCTTGCTTGTTTGATAATCTCTCTTTCTTTTGTTCCTAAATTTTTTTTCTCCTTTGTCTTGAGATTTTATTTTGAAATTGTCTTTCTTTCTTGATTGGGAGTATAAAGTTTGAAGGTCTTCTTTAAAATTTGATCCTCTATGTATTAGTCTCGATTCTTCTTGAAGACAAACCATCTTTAATTTATCAAATTTAGGCATTTTAGTACGTGCATTGATTCCTTGAGTAAATGAGTCCCACGAACTTAAAGAATCTCACGAAAGAGGTAATCCATTAAGTGTTATCATAGATAGTTCATTTTCATCATAGGTGTGCCCAATAGTTGCTAATTAATTTCTTAACTCAGTAATTCTCATAAAGAATGATGTGATAGATTCTCCTTGACTCATCTTCATTCGTGAAATTTTATTTTTAAGAGTCATAATTCTATTTGTATTATTAATTTCAAACATTATTGATAATGTAGAGAACATTAGATAGGCTGACTCTAGACAGGAGATGGTGGGTATGATATGGTCATTTAAACTGTCAATTAGAATTCTCATAGATTTTTTATTACCCATTTTCCATTCATGTGTCTCATCTTCATTCATTTCAGTTTTAAGTAGATTTTCTATAATTGAATCTAGTTCTAGTTCTTTAAAGGCAACTAGTATTCTAATTTTCCAAGATAAGAAGTTTGTGGCTCCTTCGAGTCTATCTTCTGGTTTAACTCCACTTGTCAAATTGAATTTCTTAGTTTTAAAAGTGTTAGGTAGATTTCCTTAATATGAACGTAGATCTTTTACTCACCAAGGCTCTGGTAACATTTTAATATTTCAGACTTTGAAAGGAAATAACTATCTATAGATGATCTTTTAGAACTAAGATTTAGGCCCTTTCCAAAATATAGATGAATAGAAGAATAGATAATACTCAATTTTGAAGTCTGTTGTAGAGTCTCCTTGATGATGTCTTCCAATTTGCTGTTATAATTCAACCTCTATGTCTGCTTCAATTTGTCCTCCAATTCTACTATATTTTGTCCTCCAAATCTGCTTTGTATTGTCCTTTAAGTTCACTATATATTGCGCTTTTGCTCTTCTTTTCTTCCTCTAGGAATGATTGTAACTTTAGTATGAATTATTACTTCTATGGATCATATTAGAATGGATCTTCTTATCTACTGTTATGGTGCGAATTTAGGTAGACATGTTATTTTTTTATGCTTTCCTAATTTGCACTCCTACATCATATAAATATGCCTCAAGAGGGTAACTCTTCAACATGGTAAGGTAGTCGACTTGCATATGCAAGTCGGCATTTAATAACTATTGTTATTCAGCCATAGACCTTGATTAATGCAGGTCAGTCCTCATTTCAATTTCAACATTTTAAATAGGCAAGTCATCCCTCCTTAACAAATATAATATTTAATATGCAAGACGTCCCTCCTGCCAATATTAAGTCGACCCTCTAGGACAATATAAGAATGTTTCTTTAGAGTTTTATACAATAATTATGAGATGTATTATTTATTAGTCATCTCTGTTAAATTTGGATTAGATTATATGACTTTTAATTTACTTTAAAATTCAATATATATATATAATCTCTTAATATATATATGATATATATTTCAACAAAATATATATATATATATATATATACATATTAATAATCAATATCATATGAGCTGAAATTAGAATTTAATTATTTCAAGTTTTATATATATATATATATATATATATATATATATATATATAAAATTCATATTAACGTTGATGAGTAACTCAAATTACTTATCTTTACTGTACATATCACTGTCGCTGTTATGTGTTGCTGAATCTGTATCTCGCACATATTCTATTCGTTGTGCATCTCTCATATTCTATTCGATGTGCTATCTACTCTCACTCACTTTTTTTCTGTTCTTATCTCATACTGAACACCGAACATATATATATGGAAGACATGGAAGTATAGAGACATGTCTCCGTAAGGAGACATGGCTCTATACAGTCATGTCTCTTCATTTATAACAAACGTAACCATCGTTTAATCAATGGTAACAAAATGTAATAGCATGGAGACCGAACATATCATCGACACTACCCTTTGCATTAGCAAATGCCGAGTCACACAGGACTGTCACCAATAACCGACACTTACGGTATCTCATCAGGTTTACATAAACCAGTTGATAACATTTAGTTTAGGGATTGTGTTGACTGATATAAATCAGTCAATACAAACTGGTATTAATGTTAATGTAAAACCAATACATGATGTTTGATCGGTCTCACTAATATTGAGATTAAACTGATATTAGTCGGTAAGATATATATGAGATTAACATTATTTATTTATCAACTAAAATATATACATTGTATATGCATATTGATATATACAATAATATCATTATTATTATATATATCAATATGTATATATAATGTAGAATAATATTATCTCATCTCAATGTAATGATGTTTATTTATATTCTCATAATATAGTGATCATTTTATCTGATCAAAACTATAAACATCAACAATCTCAGCATATTGATCTTTCCGAAAAGGCCACAAATATCAACAATTAATAGATAAAACATTAGAAAAATCATCTCTCGCCAAGCTAGATAAGGTTTGATAGCTTTCTCATATTTCCAATTTCTTTTGAAAACAAAGACTCCTTTAATGCGACCTGATTCTTTCATAGTGATAAGAATTTTGGCATTAAAGTTCTTCAAGGCTAAACAACCTCAAGGAATGCTTGTGTCATATAATGACAAAAAAACTTCAAGGCCTCATTGCCAATGATTACACTAATTATGCACTTAGAAATAGAGTAATGGCTTGTCAATATATGGAGATCAATCCAACACCTTTGTCATCTTGTAACAAGTAATGTAATTCCCAATCTACCTAGAGAAAGCTATGATTTCTATTATTGGAAGCATAGATAAAATCTATAAATAGATTTCTGATGAAGGGCCACTTCACCAACACTCACACATGACACAAAAACTACGATTCACATGGAAAATTTTAAAGAGGGCTTGGACACATATCAACTAATTAGGAGGTATGCTTTAAAAACATCATCCTCATCCAACCTCAAACATAATTGTAAATATTTCAAAAGAGATTATCATGTGAAGGACATATTATTCCAAAGGGGGAGGCTAAATGTCATCATATGATGATGCGTGTTTGTTCTTCCAAAATTGTCCCATCTATCGCCATATTGGCGAGTCTGTTGGCTACTTAGTTGGACTCATGTTAAGCATGATTGATCAAATAATATTCCAACATGACCACCAAGTTGGATAATTGATCTACCCATACTTTGAGCTTCCAATTCTAAATCATTTTTTCTCTTAGTCCAATGATGACAAACATAGATTCTCTTTCGATTTTGATTCTACTAAAGTTTTCATTTCTCTAGAATGGTAAGTTTTAGTAGTAATGCATGTAGCCCTGCCTCATTGTTCCTATTGCTAAATTTCTAGCCAAATGCACAATTATCTTCCTTCCTAATCATGTATGGCAACATGCACAAAACGCCCTTGAATCTCAACAATGCGATTTGTTAAAATTCAATTTGAACCACGCCTATGGTGGTGGTTTCTACTCATCCTCTTTCCACAAATGTTCAAGCTCAATGCTACCAAGCCCATCAATGGAGGGCTAGATTTTGTACTCTGTTTAATACATATTTTAGTTTATTGACTTCCTCTAGCCAACACTATGACTTTTCTTGCTCAAGTAGTGCTCACTTAGACCTCTTGCACTCAATGTTGATCTTTTCAATTTTACTTACATTTTTGTCCTCTCACTAATGATAAATCAAAACAATCTAAAACATTAATAAAAATAAAATTATACACAATTTTCTACTAAAAACACATTACAATCTTTTTTCTCATGAATTGTAATAATATCATATTTTTAATATGTTACATTTAATTATCAAGTCTTGTTATCCTTGGTGCCATTTATTTGGTGTATAATCCCAAAGTCTTTGTGTTTTCTTGTGTTCTCATTCTCATGCTAGCCAATCGATTGTCATTGTAAACTTTCAACCTTTGATTATATTTTGTAGCACAAGCTCTTACATTCTACAAATGAAATTCATATAATGGCATGTCAAGATTATTGATGGTGTAATGTTTGTGGTGGGAAACAAAATTATAAATGGGGTGAATTGAAGTAAAAAGAGATGGTTTGATGCAAAAGCATCCCAGGTACTTTTCCAGCCAACCTTTTGAATAATCTTGCAAATAAATCCTTTGACTGGGCACACACTCAGTAACTAGTTTTAACATTTTTCAATTCTCACTATGCTACGGAAATATCAGCGTCCATGTGGCCTAACCAAAGGAGAATTTATTTTTTAAACAAGTAAAGACTGGAAACAATTTATTATTGAAATTGTTAAGGCCAAAATTGAAAGAAGGGAATGGGGAAGAATAGGTGATATAAGGGGAAGAATAGGCGATATAAGGGGAAGAAGACGGGGGAGAGAGAGTGAAATGGTGAGGGGTTTGAGGTAGCAAGGAGTTGCGGGAAGAATAAAAAATTATGGCTAGAAAAAGGAGAAATCGGTCTACTTAAGGGAGGCCAAGGTTGTGTAGGACATCAAGGAAAGCACGAACAGATAGTGGCAAATGGACCAGGTATGATAAAATAGACTAGTAGAGGCAGAGAGCTTGATGTGCACTAGAAACACATAAAATCCAATCGTTGGTGTTTGTGAAAGGACATTGAATGGGAATGATATGGAAGGCTTTATTTCTGGGTAGAGACCGACTTGGTAGTTTTGGATTATCCATGTAATGTAATGCGAGATACATAAATGTTTGTATGTCTTGTGTTCTTTGTGTTATGTATGTTTGCTAGAATAAGAACAATAAAGATTCTATCATTTTAATGAGTTGTCTTTGTGTTTTTGTCGCCTTGAGGGTAGAATGAGTGTATAAGAGGGAAAAGGTTTGGAGAATAGAGAACTTGAAACTAACTTTTAAATGAAAATGAGTTGTTGATTGTGATGCTCTATAATGTATTGTACTTCTCGAAGTCCTATCACTTTCTGGCAAGTGTTTTGATTTAGAGAATTAATATGGTCTTAGTTAATCTAGTTTGTTATAATTGTTGGCATCACCAACCGGTAAGCTCTTTATCGGTCCAAGTGTTGTCATTGATTGGCAAAAAAGGATAGAGATTTGTTGTCTCTATTATAGAGGGGATTCTTCATCAAGAGACGCTGTGAAACCGGTCACTACACTAAGCATCAGCAAACGGATAAAGCACTCAGCAGAGAAGAGTGTATCCTAGTATCAACCAAGGACCGACCTCAACTGGTATAGACAAGCACAAATAAAAGCATATCCAACTAATGTCTATAACACAACCGGAACAATGCAACCGGTAATCTGCCACACCAAGGGCATGTATCCGATAAGCCAAGAAAAAGACGTTCTAAGACTCTTGCCTGTTTATAGCATGAATAACTCAACCAATATATTATAAGACTTCGGTATGAACCGAGGAAGTCATAGTCAACTGTCTGTTCCAACCAACTCTTCTTTACCGAGATTTATTGCAGTAAATCTGAGTGATCTTGAGTTGTCTTGGTGATCGGTTTCAGGTGCATGTAAAGGATTTAAAGCCAGAATCAATGGTTTCTTGAGGTGCGACTGAAGGATTTAAAGCCGAATTTAGTGGCTTTAAATCGAAATGTTATCTCTTGTGAAGAAAGGTTGCTTGACACGCAATGGTTTTTTTCTTCATGTAGTGGATGAAGCCAGAGCTTGCATCGAATGCTTGCTCAGAGAACAAACACTTCACTAAGTGATGGATTCGTTGGATCTCAGGATTAGGTCATGCATTTGAGGTTCAGTCAAGGAAACAAAACTGAATATATTCTTATGACTGTTGAGAAGAAGAATTGCCTTCATTCTACCAAGAAAAAGAGTGAACCTATATGCTACAGTAGCAAGGGTTAGAGAAAATTGACAAAGAGATAATAGGTTGTGCAAGGTAGCACAACAACAGTTGACAATACTCCTGTGTTAATCGGTGATAATTCTCAGTAGAGCACAAATAGAGATCACATCTGGCTCAGCAAAGTCTTTGGTAAAGATCTTGATTCTATTATTTTCCAACAAACTACAATAGACAAATCTCAGTATTTGGGTGGACTCTAACAGGTCCCTTGTATCAAAATCCCTTAACTGGGTGACATCATTCAAGGTGTTTGAAGTCCCTTAACTGGGCAAGTCTTAACAGACCTTACTGTAACAAATCCCTTGACCGGGTCGCACCTAGCAAGTTTGTTTTATCCCTTGACCGAGTAGGCTCTTAACAGGGCATACTTTAGAAGAGTACAAATATCGTGAGGTCTCCTCACACCGTGATTTTCACCCTAACCGGGTTTCCATGTGATAAATCTGGTGTCACTTTGCGTTTGTTCACTTGCGATTTTATTTGCTTAGAACTGCTTGTTTTTGTGCTGCAAGTTTACTTCAGTGGATTAAAGAAAAAGAAAGATTTTTCAAAGTGTTGATTCACCCCTCCCCTCTCAGCATCGGTTGGGACTGTCAATAAATTTCAGTTAATTGTTATTCATGATCTTGTCACTATTTTGACAAGAAGCTTGTAGAAATCTATTGTTGTTTGAAGTCATGTAATGTGTGGTGTGGTTGTGAACCATCACATTAGTATCGAAGAATAGATGAGTGGGTCTATTGTCATCAAGTGGTATCATAGCCCAAAAGATTTGGGCAAGGAAATTGGGTATGATTATTGATCTTGGAGATGTCTGAGAATTAAAATTTGATGGTCATAAATTCTTGGTAAGATCTGTGTGATGTAGATTGTAAGGGTACCAAAAGACTAAGCAGAGAAAGGAAATAGAAGATAGAAGGATGTAACAACAAAAGACGAAAGAAAGCCTAAAAAATGAATAAAGGAAAGCCAATAGGGAAAGACAAAATGCGGAGTTTGAAAGAGAATTAGCATAGTTGTGAATGGATTTTGAGAAGTGTAAAGTTTTGGTAGAGTAATGGCTTGAGCAAAGACGCCAAGATTATTTATGGGTTTGGCCAATGAGAAAGAAGGTGAAATGACCTATAGAGTTGTTTGTGAAGAAAAGAAGGCAAATATGGTTTCCTTAAGAGTAGAAAATGAGAGTATGAGAAAAACCACAAGGGGTTTGGACAACAAAAGGTTGTCAAGAGTGTACACCCAAAGAGGTGCAAAAGGTTCTCATTGTGGAGAAAATGAAAGAAAATAAGAAAGACTGCAGAGAAGTGCAAAAAGAAGCACTTGAAAGAAGAAGTAACAAAGAAAGGACGGTGTCCATGAAGGACGCACTCATGGAGACATGTTGGTCTCTTATTTTATTTGATAATGTTGTGTTTAAGTTTGTGTTTGCAAGTATGAGAAGCCTGAAAAGGAAGGTCAACAATAAGAACTTGAAGGTAATGAGAGAAGGGACAAGTAAAGCACTTGTAGAGGATATTGGGAAGGATAACAAGAGAAGACAAGTTGTAGTAGTCTTCCAAGAGGACATGAGGAACCCATATTCACAAGAGGTACTTTGTACAACAAAAAATGAAGAGGATGGTGTTGATATTTTCCAGTATTATAATGAAGGATTTGAAAATGCCCTAGAGTTTTATGACGACTTAGAAGATGTTGAAGATGAAGAAAAAGAAATCCACAAAATTGAAAAGTTAGCAAGAAGTGAAGACAAGAATGAAGAAGAATCTAAACAATAACCTGTTATAGAGGTAAATATAAGTGAGAGTACTGATTTTGTTCATAAATGTAGAACCAAGTATGCAGATATGCAATCTAATAAGGAGGAAAGAAGAAAAGAGTATCCAAATCTTGTTCATGATCATGGCTACAGGGTACCAAGTTGGCAAAAGAAACCAATTGTTGAGGGGCAAAAATTTAAGTGTAAAGAAGAAAGTGTTTTTGATAATGATGTTTCTAACAAATAGGTAGAAAGGATGAAAAATATTATGAGGAATAATTGGAGATCAAATTATAGGGTAAGTTAGCAAGAAAGGAGGCAGAGAGACAAAAATTTAGGTCGGAAATCAGACCATGCATTATGGAGAACAAATGCAAAAATAAAAGGACATCAGCATAAAGATATGGAACCCAAAGTGTGGAAATTTAAGACGACAACAAAAGAAGGTGATGTCGTAGGATATGGTGCTACAAGAACCTCTTAAGGGAATAGTAGGTATGAAAGCAGATTGAAGATTTAATATTGCAGGAGGACTTGACAAGATATCAAGTTGAAACTTGTGAAGGAGAGAGAATTTGCAGCAGGAACATATCTTATAGAGGGCATGAAAGAAACAAATGAAGATGGAACGACAAGGGTGATAGTGGCTGAAAATGAAGATGGAGTAGTCGAATTATTGGCTCATGAAATACCAAAACAAAAGATTGAAATAGTTGCAACATCGGGTTGGTAAAAGCTTGAGGAGAATATGTGCAAAGTAAAAGGTAAACATATTGAATTAGATGACTCAAATAATGATACTTTCCAATTTTTGTATGAATTTGTTGAAGAAGAGGGTGAAGAACTGCATAATGATTATGACATGTGTGAGTGGGACATAGATTTATGGAGGTTTGTGGATGAGAAAGAAATAAGGAGGAAATATAAAAAGGACAACAAACAAAAGAAAATTGCAAAGTTCAGAAAGAATAGTTATAAGTGTGGAATGGATCTAAAGAGGCAAATGGATGAGAGCGACAAAAAACAAAGATGGACTGTCAAGACATGTTACAATGTTGGCATGATGAATGTCGAACAAGAAACAAAAGAAGATGCAAAAGCATGTGTTGGAGCAGCAATGGTTGAAGAGGGCAAAGGCTGACGAAAACAAAAAGAAATTGCAGCGGAAGAGTTTGATTAAAGTAAAGTGGATAATAATAAAGAGGAAGATCTATGGGCACTATTATCAGTAATAGAAGAAGAATGGAATGAAAAACTAGAAGAGTTGAAGACAAATGTGATAGTAGAAGATATAGAAATGAAGTTTATAGCTAAGGGTGAAGAAGTTATAGCAACAAAGAGAGATTTCGAACAAAGTATGCAGATTTTTGTAAAGACGTTGGGAGCATCATGAAAAGGAAGAAGTTTGAAATGATTTATGGTTGCATAATTTGGTCCTGTAGGAAAAAGAGTATGGTGTGATAAATGCAGATTTTCAGCAAATGGTGAATGGTTTTGTGGAAATGGAAAACCTGAGTGAGTTTGAAAGCTTGGAAATCTTAAATTTCTATAGTATTGGTTTTGTTGTTGAATGCGTGAGTAGAGATTCGAGAAGGATGGTGAACAATGAGGAAAAGAGTAGTAAGAAGAAACAAAAGAAAGGCAGAGAGACAAGTGTTGATTGATAACCTCATGTGCAGGAGCACAACTCATTTTTGTCCATTGGGGAGTTTGAAGTCAGAGCATCCCAATTACATGTCCAATCAGCATTTTGAATACTCTTGCAAATAGATTCTTTGACTGGGTGCACACTTGGTAACTAGTTTCAACATTTTTCTCTTCTTGCTATACTATGAAAATATCAGCATCCACGTGGCCAGACTAAAGGGGAAGTTTTTTTTAAAAAAAAATACAAGTAAACATTGGAAGCAGTTCATTATTGAAACTATTAAGGCCAAAAATGAAAGACGAGATTGGTGAAGATGGGAAAAATGGGCGATGCAAGGGGAAGAAGACAATGCAAAGAGAGTGAAGGGGTGGAGAGTTTGACACAACAAAGATTCATGGGTAGAATCCCAAACCGTGGGTAGAAAAAAGGAAAAACCAATTTGTGTAAGGGAGGCTAGGGTTGTGTAGGACATTGTAGAGAGAACGAACATACATTGGCAGATGGACTAGGCATGGTAGAATAAACTAGTAGAGGTAGACAGCTCGCTGTGCACTACAAACACAAAAATTCCAATCATTGGTGTTTGTGAAAGGACATCGAATGGGAATGAATGTCGAAGGCTTTAATTTTGGGTAGAGACTGACTTGGTGTTTTGGATTATCCATGTAATGTAATGCAAGATACATTAATGTTTGCATGCCCTGTGTACGTTGTGTTACATAAGTCTATTGGAATAAGAACAATAAAGATTCTACCCTTTTAATGAGTTGCCCGTGTTTATGAGTTTTGTCACCTTGAGGAGGAGTGTATAAGAGGGAAATGGTTTGGAGAAGAGAGAACTCGCTTAATCATATTGCAAAATGACTTTTAAATGAAAATGAGTTGTTCATTGTGATGCTTTGTAACTTATTGTACTTCTGGAAGTCCTATCATTTTCAGGCAAGTGTTTTGATTTAAAGGATTAATCCGGTCTATTATAACTTTCAATTAATTGTTGTTCATGTTCCTGGCATTGTTTTGACAAGAAGCTTGTAGAAATTTGTTGTTGTTTGAAGTCATAGTATGTGTGGGTGTGGGTGTGAATCATCAGATTGGTATCAAAGAATAGATGAGTTGGTTTATTTTCACCATGCTTATAAAAAGTTGGGTTGATGTAATGGAACAAGGTGTTTGCACCTTGGGCATAATGAGTGGAAACAATGTATGTGAAGTGGAAAGTTATTTAGAGGCATGCACATGCTTGCAACAATGCATTGAAGGTGGAAAGGAATGAGAAGAATGAGGAAAGACCATAACAAGGTGTCAAGGTAAGCTAGTAGGAAAGAGAGAAGGAAGATGAACACTAAATACAACAAGAGGTAGACTAATACAAAATTGCTTTGTACTGGGGAAGGAAGAAGACATAGGAATATCCATAAAGAAGAAACAAAAATACTTATACCTGTGCAAGGCAAGATGGAATTATAATAAGAGTGAAGGAGACACTTTACAAAAAAGGGTTTCTAATGAAGCTTGGAGTTGAACCTTACACATCTTTTGGTTTTCCTCCCTACAATTAACATGGTATGAAACTTTTCTCTTCTTTTAATGACTTCTATCATCTTCATCATCAGCACTTCCATTTTTTAGTTACAACCCCAACTTGTTACATACTAGTGGGATTGTTGGTTGTGGAAGGGGTGCATTGCCTATAATGGTGTGAAATGCACTTGCAACCTTTGATCCTTCTATGCACATATATTGACCTTGTGAAATTGTCATTTCATCTAATTTCTCAAGTATTGCAATAGTAGTCTCTTCAAAGACATTTGATAAAAAAGTGTTGCAACACCAAATTCCTATTGTGAGGATGTAGGTAGGTAGAGCCCTTTCCTAGGTCTTCCACCGCTTATGATTTAACCTTATAAGTTGTTGGGCCAAGGTTTGTTGAAGCTCTTCTATGGTCTGTCTGGAGGTGCTTAGACCAACACTACTATAGTCTACTTTTTGCAACCATACTCACCCCATTCCATACTTATGTTTCTCAAATTGAAAAGACTAACACTTATTCATGACATGTGACAATTATGGGTTGGGGAAGAGATGAAAGTTGTGGAAATGATACTGCTAGATTTGAGGAAGAAAATACTTGAGGTTTAAAAGTAGAAATGTCTCTATGACAAAAATTGTGCATTTTCACTATGGGAACATCATCAAAGTTCTTAGACCCAAAGTTTGATTGCTAATTATCTTTGAGACCTTCCCATGCACGATCTTCAATATCTTCAAGTGGCAAACACAACCAGCCAAATTCTACTCAAAATATCAAACATGCACGAACCTTTTTATCTAACCAATCATTTTTACTTAAGGGCTTTTTTAAAGTCATAGTTACGTTTTCCCTTACAAAAGTGGTGGATTTTTTCTCGACTTTTGGGTCAGCCTTTATTGTATCTGGTTGTCTTTGTTCCACAACTTGTGCATGCTCTCCTTCTGGGGCTTCCTGAATTTTTCTACAATCAATTGGAGCTCGTATGAAACTTTTGGAGCTATGAACACTCTTCAACCTTTTTTGAAAATGCACTATAGAACTGTATTTTCATTCATCATAATTGAGTTTCAATTGGAGATCCTTGAGCCTAACTCAAAGATCAAATAAAAAATAAGTATTGATCATCTTGCTTTTATCTTATGCATAAAGGTCATGTATTAACTACTCAAAATAATATAATTCTAAAAAAAGGCATTTTTAATCTCTTAGTCATTTATGGTGATGTTAGAGACATGCTAGCTGGCATTTAGGTCCCAATTTGAATCTCAATTATCTTGTACTTGCACATTGTATTCTTGTAATCACAATAAGCGTATATGACGATAACACGCAATATCTCTGTACATTTTTTTAATATTGTAAGATCCAACTTTTATGACTGTTTCTGACTATAAGCTTTCATATTAAGATTTTATTCTAATTATTATCATTCATAGAGGTTTGAAAAGAAAGCTCACAATTTGTTTACAACAATAAAAAAAAGGCTCACCAAATAGGAAATGCTTTTCAAAATATCTAGTTTTCCACTTTCTATTAATGATCCAAAGAAGAAAAACTAAGAAATTTACATAGGTTGACACTTCTTTTTTCAGGCACGTAATTCCTTTCCAGTAAATACTGTGCAGTTAGACAATTGATGCATCTTTGCAATAAATAGAAAAGAGTTCATAAATATTTACCACCTTGAGAAGCCCTGGCAGGTTATAACATTTACACCGCCTCAGCCAAGACCATTTTTTCATCCACGAGCATTATAAATTACAAATAAAAACATTGTCAATACCATACTGTACCCTTGAATTAAAATTGGCACAGTTGACATGTCTACCTTTAGGTCAGAACTAGAGCTATCTATCTCTATTCACTTTCTTCCGCACTTCCATTACTGTCAGCAAAATTCATGTGATTTAAATTTTGTTCAAGAGGGGTGAGTCCTTCCTCATCAGATTCATCATCTTCTTCATGATCTTCGTCAGTCTTGGGATTTTCTCCATCAGCCTTATATATTTGTTTATTAGCGCTTTCTGGAAGTTGATTACTGCCTGTAATTGGTGGTAGGAAAATAGAGGAATGTTAGCATCACCAGTTAATGTGTTGCAGCCAAGGAACCAACAGGATGCAATAGACAAACATGACAAACAAAATATAAGTCGCAAATGTCTGCCAAGGAATCTACATCCTCGTATGATCCAGCAGGGAAATCATTATAGGAAATAAGAAACGAGACATGTAATAACTGAAATTTTCTAATATGTAATTTGTGCAAATTTAGAGAGCTGTGAACATCAAACAGTGCATATCTTGAAGACATGGAATAGGAAATGATGCAAATTATTATCTTTGATTAAAGAAATTTTTTATTATTAAAGTGAAACATTTACAAAGGAGTCTAATCAAAATAAAACAGCTTCAAGAAGTTATCAATCAGATGACAGAGAGAATGAGAAATCAAGAAATTTCACATCCCCCAAAGACACCCATTCTATCTTGTCATTGATCAATCCATTGATTTATTCGCCGATGGCAGGGTGTGGATGAACAGGTTTAACAGTTCTTGAAGATACAAATGACATCGTCTTCTCATCAAGAAAGGATGCCTTGCCTAAAATAATCAAGACAGCAGAAATTTATTTTCTGAATAATACATTTTAAATATATATATAAAATATTTAATGTAAACTTGATAAATCTATAACTACATTTAACTTTTAGTCTAGGGTATTGACATCCCTTGGATATCTGTATGAAAATAAATAGAAATAATGAAATCATATATGGGGATGGAAAGTCTAAGGGAGGAAAACCTATAAAGAGAGGTTTGATGAAAAAAAGGGTAGCTGGGGGAGAAAGACGGAGAATTATAGTGCAGGTATGAGCATCATGGCAGGGAGAGGGGTGTCACCTACAATGCCATAAAAGGAGGAATAGTGCTCATCTGCTATGGTTCTGCTAGAAGTGACAGGCAGGCACAGGATATGGACATGCATCAAAACATAAAGGAATATCATTAGGGGGAGGATTGGATGTTTCTCTTCCGGGCATGGTGCGGCAGATTCTAAAGAAAGCAATCGATCAATTTAAAAGGGGCCGTGGGAAAGGAAGAGGAAAGAGGAAAGGAAAAGAGTAGCAAGATGGAAAGGAGATTGCAAGGCATGAGAACTTGCTGCAGCAACCAAGTCACCTAGAAAAACTCCACGAATTAGGTACCCATCACATCAAAGGATTGGTAATCAACTTAGTGCTTACTGTATTTCTTTGCAAAAGGCCTATTTGTTGTCTAGTATACTGTTTTGCTTTTAAGCACCACAGTTGACCTCCCCAAACCGGCTGGAGGATGTGGAAGCAGAAAATACAAAATCGCTGGGGAGAATATTAGGGATAGTGCGTATAATTAATATCAGACATTGTAATGGAGAGTACTACAGAATAGTTCAAATAATGAAATAACTACCTCTCTCCCCTCCCACTCAAATGGCAAACAAAAGTGCAAAAAAGTACAAAATGTCTAAAAGAAATGTGGTCTCAGGTAATGCCATGAGGGTAGAGTATGTTCAAAATGGGCTGTTGTAAAGGCCTTGGAAACTTTTAACTAAATAAACACCAATCTCCTGCCTGCTGCACTCAAATAGAAGATTAATAATAGGATATGGATACCCAGCAAAGCATGACTTAAAAAGGGCTTCCTGTCAGACGTTGTAAATGGCTGTTAGCCGTAAAGTTATGTTGACGTCGGGTGTAAGTTGCCGACGGAGGTTAGTCAGTTGCCGACGGTTGAAGGGGCCAGCGTTTGGTTGCATCCCTTCGGATTGTATATAAACTTTGTACTTGCTCTATTGAAGCATCATGATTATTGTACGACTTTGAATGATTAATGAAAGCTCTTGTGTTCTTTGCTATATATTATCTCTGTTAAGTTACATATCCTATTAATGTTTGTGCGTCAATAAACTAGTCTACCCTTCGGGTAAACATTTGGCGCCGTTGCCTTTCGAATCGGGACAAAGGCAAATGGAGTATCGTCCATAAATGGGAATACCAGTGGATGTTAATAGGCGAATAGACGAGAATGGCGAACTTTTTGAAGGGGAGGACTACCTAACGAACGACTTCCGAGTCACACTGACTGCCGCCATTGAAACTTTTGTGCGGAGAGTGGCCACGAGGGCTACCGTACCAGAGGATCTCGTGTGGGACGCACTGAACGTGGGCCCGGCGGCTAACCGTCCTCTGCATCACCTCCCCAGGCTTCTGGCGCAGGCAACGCTCGCACAACACACTCGTCAGGAGGAGATTGCCCGAGAGGAGCACCATCCGGAAATCCTCCGCGCATACTACGCCCAGGAGAACCTCCGTCGCCATCAAGAAGAAAGCAATGGCAACCATCAAGGACTTTGAAATATGAAGTCGCATGGAAGAGGGAAAGGAACACATAAACAATTGTAATGCAATTGGAAATGTTGTAAATCAACATAAATAAATAAATAAATAAGTGTTCTTTTTGAAAAGCAATGTTTTGTGTTCAGTCTTGATGCCCAATACTTTAAATAAGGATAGAAATAAGAAAGCACTAGATGACGAAGGGGAGGCCGCACAGAAGGCTTTCATCTCCGCGCAGCAACGTGAACGTCGGTATAGGCTGAGGCAACTTGCCAAGGACCAGCTTGCCAGAGGGTTGCCCGAAGGGGACCTCGGAAGTGGTATGGAAGGTGTAGAGGCCGACGGGGAGTTCACTTCACCGGAGCATCAGAGAGTGCGGAGTAGGGAGGAACTACTCGAGGAATCACGATTGAGAAAGGTCTTCCTCCAGGAAGAGTGAGACCGGTTTGAAGATTTGACCCGTACACCACGTGCGGAGGACCGAGACCACGAAGGGAACCGTACGGTCAAAGGTGACGGTACTGCCGGAGGTGCCAGTGACAGTACGACCGAAGGCACTAGTGACGAGTCCCTCCATTGGAGCCAACGACGTCACACAATACAGTTCCACCAGTTACACACGCACAAGGACAAGTGCCATTGGTAAATACTATACAAATCAACCAAGCAAGGGTTACACAACAACCAAAACCAACCCAACCACCCAAGGTGAATATGGCGACGAACAAGGAAAAATTACCCAAATTCCATGGTGATGGAAAAGAAGATCCTGTTCGGCACTGCCGCACATGTGAAACGATTTGGGCTGCGAATGGAGTTGCAAACCAGGCCGAATGGATGAGACAGTTCCCAGCAACCCTCCGGGGGGTAGCAATTGACTGGTACTCCGACTTAGACAAAACCGGAGTGACCACTTGGGACCTTTTGAAGGAGGCATTTGAAAAAGAGTTTAGGCTCTTATGAGACGACAATGAAATCGTCTCTGAAATTTACGGAACCAAGCAAGGGAAGAATGAGACCGTACGGACGTACGGCCGCCAATTGAAAGAATTAGTAGGCAAAATGGAGAGCCCGCCAGCCAACAGCTTGAAGAAGCGATGGTTCGTCGAAGGGTTGAAATCCAACCTTCGAAGGAAGATGAAGATAGTTCCTCCCACTTCTTACACCAACGCGTACAACCGAGCGATGGACTTGGAGAGTGAACAAAAAACGTTGAAAAAGACGAAAAACGAGTCTTCTTCGTCGAACGATGACGATACTTCAGGAAATGATAGCGGTAGTGACAGGAAAGCAAAGAAGAAAGTTTCTGCACTACAAAAGGACATGGAACGAATGCTTAAGGAATTCAAAAATATGAAGGGTAGCACCAGCCGAAACGAGGAAGGGGTGCACCGACTGCAAGGAGGCTAGCCATGCGAAGGGCGCATGCCCAAAGAAAATGTTCTGCGACATTTGCCAAATGGCGGGTCATTCCACAAAGGAATGCCAGTTCAATATGAAGACACGGGGCCAACAAGTCATGTTCACATAGGAAGCTTCAGCCTCCGGGAATACTCAGAACACAACCTCCTCAAGCAGCTATAGCAACAACCGCCAAGGGGGAAGGGGAAACAGTAATACCGACGGAGGATGAAGCCACCTCCAGTACGACGCAAGTGGAAGGCCGATGATTCAATGCCACATGTGTAGCCAATGGGGGCATTTTGCCAGGGAGTGCCTGAAGGGAGAAAAAGCACAATTCCTGTGCAAGTGGTGTGGGCCCGGAGACCACGATGATACAAAATGCCCAAAACCGGGTGTAAATTTTCTAAACATTGAAGGCAATGAAGGGAGAGTGTTGGCAATTACCCGGGAGCAAGCAAAGAAGGCCACATACCCACACCCGGAGACTGAAAAGAAAAGAGTACAGGAGGCGAAGGAAGACCTTGAGAGAGAAATGATGGCCCAGCGGAAAGAAAACCATGACACCGCAGGAACCTCCCAAGGAGGTCACGCGGAACATAGAATGCTACGGCAAATAATGCAGACAGAAATCCCAATCCAATTGGGAGACCTCCTTGCAGCCGTGCCACAATTAAGAACGGCGCTGCTCAACGTAGTACCATCTCCACAACCTTTCTATCACCACAGCCTTCAAAAAACTTATGCATAGAATTAAATAAAGATGAAGTAGTGCACAAACTCTCTCTTGAATGAGTTCAAAATGTGATAAATTCTCTTGTAGCTTCAAAAGCATGAAATTTGGAATTGTCCACCATGGTAGATGAAAACTATTAATCTAAGTAGATATATGCTGTGTGAACTATTGGATATTCAATAAACTCAAAGGTAGCTTTTCTTGTTCTTAAATTGAAATGTAATTTTGTTAGTAAGATCAAAGCCGACGTGAATTTTTAAAAGCTTGTTTGTATAATATCTTGGCCACAATATAGAATTGACATTAAATGAAAAGAATATAATACTTTATAAGCATTTGGGAATCAAAATCTATAGGCAATGTGCTCAAGAACTTGAACATGAGGACATTTGGTATGTGAACAAGTTGGGATCATAAGACACTCATAAACAAAGAATTTACTATATTCAATTATTAATTATTTGAAGTGTTTGGACTTTTGAGTAGACAAAGGTGAAAGATAACATATGATCATACATTGAATTCATTATATCCTTATGTCGGGACGTCAAGTGAAGTAAGGTGGGAAAGAGTTTTAGGTTGAATTTGTAGCTGTAAGATCTGTTGATATTATGGCCTTGTCGGCAAATATATCATGCATTGGATAAAGACATTTTGATATATAAATAATAATATTAAATATGAGATATATTTAATATTTATTGTTTATTAGTAAATCGATTTAATTGTCTATCTTAAGTCAGGGCCCAAAGTCGGCCTCCTTAAGGAAGAATATTTTATCCAAGTCGGCCTCTTGAGGAGGCACTCCCAGCACATATAAAAGAGGGATTGATTCTTGGAGGAAACATATCAAAAACATAACATATTGTCTCCTTCCAAGAATCGATCAAGGCAGCGAATTGGAGCAGCATTTTAGAGCAGAATTTATACATGAGAAGCAGCAAAATACATTGGCTTGAAGACGAACTACTTCTTCCTTGGGCTGTGATTTTGCTCTGCCCTTAATAGCAGCATATTATATCAGATCCATAGGTGCGAAGTCTGACCTAGGAGGGGCAATCTATCAGCAAATCTCAAGGCAGATCTAGGGAGACTCCAGTCTGATCCAAGGTCAAGTAAAGTACAGATTGATGACATTTTGGAGGCCCTAGATGGACTGACCTGGCACATTCATAGCCACACACCTTGGAGACTTAGAAGGGACTGATCTGAAGATCATTTCAGAACTACAATTCAGGTTCTATCTCTCCTTTCTCTTAATCATTTCTTTATATCCTATGCTTAGTCTTGAAAGATCTCTATAGCTTGATCATTCCTAGGTAAATCTGGGTAATATTAACATGGTATCAGAGCCTAGGTAGAGGAAAGATCCTTTCAGATTTAGGAATACAAACTAACTCTTTCAAAACTAAGAATGGCAACCGAGATTTGGTCTGAAAATTGTAATGAGGGTTTTCATTTGCAATTGGTTGCCTTCTATGGGAAAAACTTATTGGTTCTCATTGGCTGGAAGATATCGGTAGAATTCAGGGTTGTTAACCTATTGACCTCCTTGAAAATTTTAAATTGTCTTTCCTTATTGATCTAGAGGGAGTAGATCATCTTGAGTTAAGTGCATGGCATGTATGATTCAGAGGGAGTATAATCATGGACTCTAGTGATAGGATCATAGCTGGTTAGTGTCATAACTAATACCTTGCATATCTAGCTGATTATCTGCTATTAGCACAAATGGGATGCATACTTCACATGGTATTGCAACATACCTTCATATTGTTTCGCATATGATGTATGGGAACTTTACCTGTTTCACATTGGTATACACACTGGTTTTATGCATTTGAATTGGCATTATTAATGTGTAAGAAGTACACTTGGCATATCAATCTTACAACATTGATTCATTGGTTATAATATACCTTGGCATGTATGTGTGGAGTTATCTGTAGAGAATATGATTCTTCATTAATAAGTTGATTGGATCAACTATTTGGAATGTTTGCTTAGCTGATTGACAACATACTCTGCCCAGGCATATGTTATCTTTTACGCTGTCATAAAGGGACATTCACTGCAGATTGTTAGCCTTTTGATGTATAGGCACATACATTGGCTTTATATAACTCTGGCTGCATATTGGCATATGTTTTACATTGGTTGTCTTCTATTTAACCGATTGAACTCCTAGTGCATATTATCCTCTTTAAGGCATATTTTCAGATTGCCCTTCAGTTATTGGTTAGATTCAAGAAACATACCTTGAGAGGGAGTTTTGATCTTGTTAGAGGGAGAAGATAGGATTATTCAGGAGTAGGTCACCTTGAGTAACATATACCTTGGTATGACTTGATTATGGGTATGTGGCTTAAGAGGGAGTTCATTCATGGGCTCACTTAATTTTGTGTTATGAACTCCTTCCGTATTGTTGTGAGGTTTTCACACCATCGCCCCAAAGAATTTGGGGACCCCCATTTTTTTTTAGCTGGCCTTGGCAATTTTCCTTGATCCGGGTATTTGGGTGCCTTAGAAAGATTTTGGGCGATCCAGAGGTTTTGGAATGAAAATTTTACACCTTGGATGTCTTTGAGGCGCCTGGGGGGGTATAGCTTGTTTTCACCTTGTGCGAAATATTGATTTTCTTAAACAATCGATTTTGTCTCCAGGCCAAATGAAATTCGATGAGAAAATTTTATTTTAATATCTGGCGTGATAAAATTGCAAATTCTGGACTTACATGAATTTTTGAAAATTGATGAAATTGAAAAACTTGAACATTTTCGAAATTTAATTGTGAAATTGGATATTTTTGGGAAAACCTTGTAAATTTCTGGTGGTGAAAATGGAAATTAAATGAAATTTGAATTAAATTGCCAATTAGAGATAATAAATTGCAAAAATAAAAAAAGATTAAATTGCCAAATGGAAATTAAATTGCAAAATGATTTTTGGGTTGCAAAATAATAAAATGCATTAAAATCATATTTTTTTTGGGCTAAGTGTTTGTAATTTAGAAATTTAAATTGGGCCCTTTTGTGTGTTAAATTCAATGTATTTTAAGGCCTAAGAGGTGTGAAATTCAAGGCAAGTTATTGGGTCCACAATGGAGAAGGTTTAAAACTATATTGGAGGCCTAAATGACCTTTTTTCAAAATTTCAATTTTAGGGCCTATGGTAATTTTGGATTTGGCTAATTTAAACCCATAATTTTGCACTAGGCTGGCCCAATTTTAAATTAAAATTAAATCCCTAAGGCTGTGCATGTTATTTCATTTAATTCATGTTTAATTTGGCAATTTTAATTTTTTTGTTTTTCCCTCCTCCTATAAAGTCGGCCCTGCTTTTTGGAGGGAAGAATTTGGTATAAAGGGGAGCCTTCCTCCTCATTTCTTCACTCACCATTTCTCATTTCTCTTGGTAGTGGCAGAGCTGCGAATTTAGAAGGAAGAAGGAGCTAAAATTAGGATTTGTGCCCTAGCGAAAATCTGGAAGTGTCTACAAACTTGGGCAGATCTGGGCATTGAAAGATAGCAGATCTGGGCATTGAGGGGTCTGCTCTTTGTGCCCTAGGATTGCAAAAATCAGAGGGGGCAGAGTTTGAAAGGGAGCTGCATTTTGGAGTGTTACAATTTTTGTTTGAGGCTGCCAAAGTGGTAGAAGAGCTACAAAATCCAGGGCAGATTATTTTTTTTGGAAGATTGCTAAAATCATAAATTCTCCTGATTTGTCAAGGGACTGCTACAGATTTATCAAGGGCCTGCCTATTTGAAGAAAATTTGCAAAATTTGGTGAGTGGACTGAACTATTTTCTCAATTGTTATCTTTTTCTTTGATGTTGATTGTTTGGTGTAGGAGACAAGTTTCATGATTGAGGGTGAAGGCTGGTCTAAAAGACAAATTTTCTCCTTGTTCTTGCTTGGTACATTTCCCTATTTTCTTGCTTGCATCATCCATCCATCACCTCATCATCTCATTAGGGCTTGAAGTTGGGAGATATAAGTGTAGTTTCCGTTTAGGATTTGGAGAAAGGAGATATAAGTGGTAGTCCCACCCCTAGAAAAGAAGTTGGGAGATATAAGTGTAGTCCATCTCATAGGTAACAAAGAGGCAGAAATAAGTGGTAGTCCATCCCTAAGCGAAGAGGCAGAGATAAGTGTAGTGTGATAGGAATTGGCGAGGCAAAAATATGTTTGATCATCCCTAGGCGAAGGGGCAGAAATAAGTGTAGTCCCACCTCACTGTAGAAAGAAAGGGCAGAAATAAGTGTTTAGGATGGCGGATGCTAGTGCAAGCAAGAACCCAAAGGGAATTAATACCAAGAAAGACAAGGAAGACATGACGCCCAAGACCACCTTCTTCTCGAAATTGAAGCGAGTCGGTGACACCAACATCAGCACCATAGATATGATACAGTTAAGAGATAGGTTGAAAGGGGGTCAGTCCTCTATGGCAAAGAAGATCTACAAGTGTGGAATTGTGCAAGCTACCGCCTTCCCTCCTACCTTGCCTTGTCCAGAGTTGGTGATGGAGTGTGCATCTCGACTAGATATTGTGACCAAGTCCATCATCTTGGGTGAAGAAGAAAGGGTGTTGGCTAACATCAGCGGGCCGGTGATAGAGGAAGTGTTCAATAGACCCCAACAGAAGGGAATGATAGTAATGTTAATGGATCAAGCCGCCAGGTTCTTTCAAGACAGTCAGGATGTCTACCTCGCCCTACTAAAGCAGAATTGGTTACACGAAGGCAAGAAGGGAGTCACCAAGTCATCAAAGCTCACCAGGTCAGATTTCAAATCAGAGTATGGCGATCTTATTGTGCTTCTCAACAGAGTCATGGGCTCCGCTCAAGGTATGCAGTTTGAAACTTGGATGTACTATTTTATTGAAGGAATTGAAAATGGAAAAAGAAAATTTGATTGGGCTAGAATTATAAGTGGAAATTTAGAATTCCAACTTAGGACAGTACAAAATCAGAAACAATTCTACATGGGGTCCTACCTTTTCTATTTGATTGCAAGGCTGTATGAACATCCTGGACTTAAGGCTAGAGGGGTGATTGGCAATGGGCCCGGACAATGCTTGGTGCATGAGTGCTATCCACAACTTCATTTGCACAACACCAAGGACTACAAGATATTTTATGACGCCTTTGCCATGAAGACGATAAGGATATTGCAAGGGACACCCGCAAGGAGGCTCTCGCCGGAGGCAGAGTCAAAAGTCAAGAGGTTTGGGAGTTGGTTCATCCAATTTCCGCAATTCACTTATATCAAAGTGGCTAGATGCACGACTTGTCCCAAGAGGCTTCCAAGGTACCCACCCGATAGGATAGTTTTGATGGAGTTGGCTAAGCAACTTGGGCAATATGACAAAATGATGAAGCTCAGAGGTGAGACAGGGGTTAACTTCTCACTCATGATAGGCAATGATAGTTGTCCCAATCCTGTCGCCTTTGCAACTACAGAGAAAGAGTTAGAACAATATCATCTAGCATGGTATAGGGCAAGGCAAGGATTCGATCCTAATGGTTTAATCAAGGCATCTCATGGGGATCCATTCAAGCATATTCCTACTTTGGAGGATTTTTGGGCCAATGCACAAGCTAACTTTCATGTGAGGAAGTTGGCTTTCTCAAGGTTATCAATGGACATGATGAGGGCCATCAGGTGGAGAAATCTTAATATTCTGGATCAGCTAGAAGAGAATGAAGATGTGCTAACGGAAGATTACAATACAGTAGAGGGAACGGAGTTGAATCCAATTGAGTGGGATGATCATCAGGATCCATCCTTAGATGCAGTAACAAGAACAGTTGACCTACACACTGAATGGTGGTACAATAGGAAGTTTAGACAATTGCAAAGTCGGAAGGTACACCTTACCTATGAGAAGATGAAACCAGAAGAGGAGATTCAAACGGAGTCAGTTGGACAGCAAGGTGGGGCCAATAGCCAACAACAACAGCAAGCAGTTAAGAATAAGAAGAGGAGTTTGGAGGTTGAGAAGAATAAAGAACATCAAGAGCCTCCAGCAAAGAAACAAAGCAAAGTACCATCAAGAGAGAGAATAATTGAGGCTAGAAGCCAAGAGGTTGGTACAAGTGAGCAAAGGGCAGCGATAGAGGTGAGCTCTGGTTCAGAATCAAGTGGTTATAGTAACAGTACAGGGTACTCTCCTCTTTCATTGAACCAAGTTGAGGAGGATGTGGCAGTTAGTAATGAAGGAGATAGGCCAGTTGACATTGAGGCTCTATCAGCTGAGGAAGGAAGCCAAGCACGTAAGGCCGTTGGTGATGCTATGCTAGTTGAACCGAATCCAGATTTGGGGAGATGCATTGCACCACCGTGGTTGAGACAGATGCTTATGCCAAGGAAAGAGGTTGTGGCCATCCGAACAGTTGAGGATATTCAAGGGTTAGTGGAAAAGGAAGATGATGTCGGACAGAAACAAATTGCAGGAACAGTGGCAAAGGTAATTAGGAATGATGAGGATGGTCATCAAAAGGTTCAGATTGTAGTGCCAAAGGTTAGCAAGGCAATGGGCGAAATTTTGGCCCAAGATTATGAGATAGTAGAGCATGACATGGGAAAAATCACAGATGACATGGAGTGTGTGGAGGCTCAGGAAGGCATAGCTTCAATTAGAGAAAGGTTGAGAAAGGCGAACGGAAGGGTTGCAGAGTTGGAGATTGAAAGCAAGTATTGGAGGGATAGCTATCATGAAGTATGTCAACCTCTCCAACAGTTGCCTCAGGCGGCCTTTCCACAGGATAGTGGGAGCAATCTGGAAGAAATATTAGCTCGAGAGCAAGGAACTAAAAATTGGATCAGTAATACAATTCAAGAAGGGCGAAGGTTCTTGCCTGCCTTTATCTCGACATTCGGGTCATTTGTGTCTCTTAGGGACAAATTCAGAGCATTTGAAGGGATGTGGAAGGATTTCCTTCCAATCCATGACTTAGCCATTCCCAAACTACAGGCGGCCATAGAGTTATCAAAGGGATCTTTGGTGAAGGTCAAGTTGGTCAATGAAGGAGGAAAGAATATTATTGAGTCTTGGTATGTTACCTTGATTGCCAGATCGAGGGTACTCGAAGAAATACAAGATGAGATTGCAAAATACAGTCCAAGCATCGACACTTTCATTTCAAGCATGTTGAGCGATGTGAGGGTTGCACTTGATTTTGAAGAAATCAAAGAGGAGGATTTTAGTGAGACAGAGTTTGCCAGAGAAAAACAGTTGGGCATCCTTGCCTCTCTTAGAGCCCTTATCGAGTTTGCAAAAGATGATGAGGAGAGTGAGAAGACACTGCAAGCAGCAAAGGACATGATGAACACAGCTGAGCGCAGGATGAAGCATACACCTTGTCCTCCCATGGAGGAAGTCAACATGTTAGCTAAATTCATTGCTTATGCTAAAAGATGAAAGAAAAGGGTAGAATTGTATTAGAAGATCATTTGATGTAAGCCCAAGTGGCAAATTCTCCTTTCTTCTTGGGGAGGATAGGTGTCTGATTCTGAATGGCTACCATTTTAGTGCCTTCTCATTGGTTGCCACTTTTTTTTCTCTTCATTGGTCCATTGATGAGGTGGCGTCTTTTCATTGGCCGATGGGGTGGCAACCCTAATTAGGGTTTCTGGGATTTAATCTAGATCGTTGATTTTGCCTCTTAATCTCTACCATTGGTTGTAATTTTGAGCCTCTATATAAAGCCAAGTACTCTCATTTGTAAAGGGTTGAAGAAAATTGTTGCTAATATAATACCAAAATTGCTTCTCTTGTCATTGTTGTGTCTTGCGTGGTGATTAAGAACACTTGGTGTTATTGCATGGTTTCTACTTCCAATTGTTAAAGTTAGATTTCATTGAGTTGTTAAAGTAGATTTCATTTCAAAAAAAAATTTAAAGTAAGGATTGAAGTAGATGGCTAGTTGTATGGTGATATTGGTAAATGTTTGATAGGGATCTATATACTAGGCCACTAGCATCTTAGTGGCTTGTTAAGGAGCCTTGTGTGGTAATCTAGTCTCATTCCCTTTGAATCATTGCATCTATGGAGGTAGCGCCGCTGGCAAGCTTTCATTAGATTTGATCCCCGTCCATTTGCCAATCTTTCCATTCTATAGGAGTAGCAGTAAAGAAGCAAGTAGTTTAGTAGTTAGAGTTTTGAAGAGCAAAGTTGGAAGTGATATAAATTTGAGTATACATTGCAAAGCTAGATCCTATCATCATCATAACAAGAATTTGACATCCTCGAAAGAACAACGTAAGCCCGCCTAAGTGATTAACCAGCAAATCACATTAATATAACTGAGTTAGTATCCACAAGTGTAAGGAACCTTGGAGTTATCTCATGTTCTTCATGAGTATATACTTTTCAAGAGAGGGTTGAGTGTTTGGTATTCTATACCAAGTATTCAATTGCTATATGTTATGTAGTGGTACAAAACTGACATCAACACTTATGTCATGCTGATTACTTGCTATGGAAGCCTATTTTGCATTGACATATTTCTATTTTGTATGCATCGAGGCATACTTTACCTTAGTATATATTTTACTTATGTATGGGGTCATACACAGCTGATTAGCAGCATATTTTCTGCTATGCATGAGGAGCATACATTACATTATGAACAGTTACACTATGGTGCATGTTATACCTTACGCTGTTATGGCAAAATACACAGCTGATTGTTAGTATAACTGATGATCCGTTTTCTTTATTGATGCATGGGTGCATACATTATTAGTTAATGAATGTTGGAACACACTTACATTGGCATATGTTGTGTATGTTGCATTCTACAATTGGCATATTTTTGGGAACATACATTATGATACTTAGAGATAATGTTGTTGTATGCATGGGAGCATACGTTAGATGGACATATGTTATCCTTTATATATGCTCTACTATTGATCATATATATGTGTGGAAACATTTCTTTATATAAGGAACTATATTGTATCTTGTTGTGATCACATTGCACCTGGTTACATGTTGGACAAACTTGGTTACTCTTATGTGGTGAGACTTATGTGATTACTCTTATGTTTATGAATAATGCTTGTTCTACGAGAGAACTGCATTTGGATATTGGTCATTACATTTGGCTACTTAATATGATTGTATGGAGCATGTATGTATGAAGCATACTTTAGTGGCTTATTGTGTATGTATGGATCATACTTTCTTTTATAGCTGAGTCTATATTTACTGATTATAGCTGAGACTACATTACATGTGGTTCTATGTGTGAACACATTTTCTTTACATTGAACTTGAATCTTATGATCATATTGGTTACTCTTATACTTATGTGGATTCATGAGATGAGATGTTGATTATGAGATACATTTGGTTGTGTCTGATTCATTTGGTTACATCTATGCATATGGCTAAGTCCTTTATGATTTCCTGCAAAACTAACGTTAGAATAAAATATTATGCAATATTTCTAAGACCCATACTCTATTCTAAGTTAGTAAGAGGGCAATTTGATTCTTAAGGCTGCCTCTAGGTCGGGCTTCACAAAATTCCCGATTCTCGGCCTGAGGGATATAAGATCCACTCTAAGCAACCAGGCTATCGACACGTCATCCCATAGAGCACTGCCCGTAAGAATCTCTTGGAAGCAATAAATGTTATCCAAGCCTACGCATATGCATATGACCGACATCAGTATATATACTGCCTATCAGATTATAACAATCTCAACTTTGGCAACGGGACTACACCAATCTCGAATTGCCGTCAATTATAGATTGACAACGGGGCTATATCAACCTCGAATTGTCATCCATCTCAAATAAGCAACGAGGTTATATCAACCTCGAATTGCCATTAATCACAAATGGGCAATGGGGCTATACCAACCTCGAATTGCCATTAATCACAAATGGGCAACGGGGCTATACCAACCTCGAATTGCCATTACGTTCAGCTCTATGTAGCTCGGGATGAATATAAGATTCATACATCCGACTACTAGAGAGAGTAAGAAAATAAATTAATCATCAACAACTGTGAACATATCGTCAAATTTATTATCTATATCATAATTATCAAAGTAACATATTCATAGATCTTAAATGTTGCCAAATATATATATATGTATATAATATATATATTTATACTTCTTAAATAAAAATCAATTCATTTATATATATATATAATTAAATCGAATTTAATTCTTTTCTTTTAATTAATATTATTTCTTTAATGCATATACCTGTAATTTAATTACAATTATTTCTTATATATATACATATATGTATATATATATATATATATATATATATGTTTGCTATTACCTTTATTCAAAGCCAAGTGGTTGACCGCAACAATTTCCTTTCTGTTTTCTGCCACCCTTTCTTCTTCCCTATCTTGTCTGCTCTGTCCTCCCTTATGCTTCCTCCCATAATTCTGCTTTATACAGGTGTGTGGGAGGGGGAGTCACGTCCCCTCCTCACACAGTCGCTACCCCTTAGGGGTCCGACTGGTCGCAGCCCTAAGGCTGCGACTCAGTCGCACCTCTAAGATGCGACTGCCAATGGCCCGTGCCATGGAATTTATATTTTTATTAACAGTTATTATTAATATTAATAATTATTATAAAAATATTATTTGTTTAATAATTAAATAATAATATATTATTATTAATAGTTATTATTTAATGATTAAACAATAATATATTATTATTAATGGTTATCATTTAATAGTTAAATAATAATAATATTTATTAGTATATTATTAATGATGTCTAATTTATTCGAATGACCTATAATATATATTATAGTATATACTATAATATATATGTATAATTAGTTTATTAATATATTAACACATTGATAATGTTCAAATTAAAAATGGTAACATGGCTTAGTTATTATTAATGAATAATAATTCATTTTAATACAAATCATAGATCATGGGTGATTAAATGTAGGGACATTACAGTCCCCCCATCTTCAATTTGCTTGTCCTCAAGCAATTGATATTTTCCTCCCTTTCCTTAGAAGCGTCTTCATCTGAAGATCTTTCTATTTTACTTGGGATTTGCTGATTGTTTTGATTCCCTAATTTCCTGAATGGGTATCCCCTCTGTTTGCTAATAGTGGTTGGTGAGTGTTCTATGTTCAGAGTCTTCCACTCTAACCTTTTTTGTGGGACCTCCATTTTGTGCTTCCTCCATGTTATTCATTTGTCCTCTCTTACATCGGTGATCCTGGCTCCATGGTGCTTTACACCTAAAGCAAAGTTTTTTATCAATCAATTCCATTTTTTGGAATCAATGGTTTTTGCTCCATGGTTCTTCGCATAGGTAACATGATTTTCGTCGGGTGTCCTCCTTGGGCCCTTCATTCTGACGGGGTGTTTTGGAGATGTCCTTTGGTTTTTCTTTAGTTGTATCGTATTCTGTCATCTTTGCTTTCCTAATGTCATATTCAAGGGTTTGGGGTTCGAAAGGTCTCACCCTTGTTTTGATATGTTTTTTGAGTCCTTCGATGAACATATAGACCCTCCTTTTTTGAGATATAGCGGGGACCATGACTGATAGACTCTGAAATTTATTGGCAAATTCTTCAATAGTTCCTATTTGTTTGAGGTGAGTTAATTCTCCAAAGTACAATTCTAGTTCCTTTTGGTCAAACCGATTAATGAGTTTTTGAGTGAATTCACTATAGGTGTTAATACTTTTATGACCCAATGTGATGATACCATGGTGCCGCAAATTGTGGGCTTCCCCTATCAGATCGATTATGGCAAACTTAATGGCGTTTTCTTCGGTCATTGGTCTGAGGGGGAGGTAGGTGTCTAGCTTTTGTACCCAAGCTTGAGCTGTTTCTTTCCCTGACCCTTCGAAGTGTGGTACGGACATTTTGCCTATCTTGGCTTTAATGTCCTTTTCCCCTTGAAGTCTTTTTCGTCCATTACTTGCCATGGTTTTGGTTTCATAGTATTCCTTAAAGGGAATGATTCTTTGTATTTTTAGATCTAAGCTAGCATACATTTGAGCAATCTCTTCTACTGAGTGGGTGGACGGTTCTTCTCCTCCTGTGATCGGTTCCTCTCTTGGAGGAAATGATGGTATAGTTGGTCCCGTGGTGGAGTTTTGATTTGAGGGCTCATTCTCAAAATGATTAGAACGCGAAATCTCTTCCGATCGGAGAAGTGGGTCGGCCATTGTGGATATTGTTATTGTTCATGTTTTGGATGGCTTGAATGATTAATTGATTGGTTTGCTCAAACCTTTCATTAGTTTGCTACATGAAACTTCTTAATTCATTGGCTAGTTGTTCAGCCATAGCTTTTGTCCTTTTCTTTCGTTTATACGTTTGCATAAACTATCTCCCACAAGATGGCAGGATTATGCTTTGATACCACTGTAATGTCCCTTCATATCCTCCTTTACGATTTCCAGCAAAACCGACGTTAGAATAAAATATTATGCAATATTTCTATGGCTCATACTTTATTCTAAGTTAGTAAGAGGGTGATTTGATTCTTAAGGCTGCCTCTAGGTCAGGCTTCACAGAATTCCCAATTCTCAGCCTGAGGGATATAACATCCACTCTAAGCAACCAGGCTATCAACACGTCATCCCATAGAACACTGCCCATAAGAATCTCTTGGAAGCAATAAATACTATCCAAGCCTAAACATATGCATATGACCTGCATCAGTATATATACTGCCTATGAGATTGAGATTATAACAATCTCAACTTTGGCAATGGGACTATACCAATCTCGAATTGCCATCAATTATAGATTGAAAACAGGGCTATATCAACCTCAAATTGTCATCCATCTCAAATAGGCAACAGGGTTATATCAACCTCGAATTGGCATTAATCACAAATGGGCAAAGGGGCTATACCAACCTCAAATTGCCATTAATCACAAATGGGCAACGGGGCTATACCAACCTCAAATTGCCATTACGTTCACCTCTATACAGCTTGGGATGAATATAAGATTCATACATCCGACTACTAGAGAGAGTAAGAAAATAAATTAATCATCAACAACTCTGAACATATCGTAAAATTTAATATCTATATCATAATTATCAAAGTAATATGTTCATAGATCTTAAATGTTGCCAAATATATATATATATATATATGTATATAATATATATATTTATACTTCTTAAATAAAAATCAATTCATTTATATATATAATTTAATCGAATTTAATTCTTTTCTTTTAATTAATATTATTTCTTTAATGCATATGCCTGTAATTTAATTACAATTATTTCTTTTATATATATATATATATATATATATATATATATATATATATATATTTGCTATTACCTTTATTCAAAGCCAAGTGGTCGACTGCAACAATTTCCTTTTTGTTTTCTGCCGCCCTTTCTTCTTCCCTATCTTGTCTGCCCTGTCCTCCCTTATGCTTCGTCTCGTAACTCTCCTTTCTACAAGTGTGTGGGAGGGGGAGTCACATCCCCTCCTCACACGGTTGCTACCCCTTAGGGGTGTGACTGGTCGCAGCCCTACGGCTGCAACTCAGTCGCACCTCTAAGATGTGACTGCCAAAGGCCCGTGTCACGGCGTTTATATTTTTATTAACAGTTATTCTTTATATTAATAATATTTATTATATATTATTTGTTTAATAATTAAATAATAATATATTATTATTAATAGTTATTATTTAATGATTAAACAAGAATATATTATTTATTTTTATAGTTGTTGTTTAATAATTAAATTATATATTATTATTAATAGTTATTATTAATGATGTCTAATTTATTCAAATGACCTATAATATATATGTATAATTAGTTTATTAATATATTAACACATTGATAATGTTCAAATTAAAAATGGTAACATTGCTTAGTTATTATTAATGAATAATAATTCATTTTAATACAAATCATAGATCAGGGGTGATTAAATGTAGGGACATTACAGATCCCCATCTTCAATTTGCTTATCGTCAAGCAATTGATCTTTTCCTCCCTTTCCTTAGAAGTGTCTTCATTCGAAGATCTTTCTCTTTTACTTGGGATTTGTTGATTGTTTTGATTCCCTAATTTCCTGAATGTGTATCCCCCCTGTTTGCTAATAGTGGTTGGTGAGTGTTCTATGTTCAGAGTCTTCCACTCTAACCTTTTTTGTGGGACCTCCATTTTGTGCTTCCTCCATGTTATTCATTTGTCCTCTCTTACATCAGTGATCCTGGCTCCATGGTGCTTTACACCTAAAGCAAAGTTTTTTATCAATCAATTCCATTTTTTGGAATTGATGATTTTTGCTCCATGGTTCTTCGCATCGGTAACATGATTTTCCTCGTGTGTCCTCCTAGGGCCCTTCATTCTGATGGGGGGTTTTGGAGGAGATGTCCTTTGGTTTTTCTTTAGTTGTATCGTATTCTGTCATCTTTGCTTTCCTAATGGCATCTTCAAGGGTTTGGGGTTCGAAAGGTCTCACCCTTATTTTGATATGTTCTTTGAGTCCTCCGATGAACATAGAGACCCTCCTTTTTTGAGATATATCGGAGACCATGATTGATAGACTATGAAATTTATTGGCAAATTCTTCAATAGTTCCTGTTTGTTTGAGGTGAGTTAATTCTTCAAAGTACCATTCTGGTTCCTTTTGGTCAGACCGATTAATGATTTTTGAGTGAATTCACTGTAGGTGTTAATACTTTTATGACCCAATGTGATGATACCATGGCCACCAATTGTGGGCTTCCCCTGTGAGATGGATTATGGCAAACTTGATGGTGTCTTTTTCGGCCATTGGGCTGAGGGAGAGGTAGGTGTCTAGCTTTTGGACCCAAGCTTGAGTTGTTTCTTTCCCTGTCCCTTCAAAGTGTGGAAGGGACATTTTTCCTATCGTGGCTTTAATGTCCTTTTCCCCATGAAGTCTTTTTCGTCCATTACTTGCCATGGTTTTGGTTTCATAGTATTCCTTAAAGGGAATGAGTATTTTTATTTTTGGATCTAAGCTAGGATACATTTGAGCGATCTCTTCTACTGAGTGGGTGGATGGTTCTTCTCCTCCCGTTATCAATTCCTCTCTTGGAAGAAATGATGGTATAGTTGGTCTCATGGTGGAGTCAGGATTTGAGGGCTCATTCTCAAAATGATTAGAACACGTATCTCTTCCTATTGGGGAAGTGGGCCGGCCATTGTGGATATTGTTATTGTTCATGTTTTGGATGGCTTGAAGGATTAACTGATTGGTTTGCTCAAACCTCTGATTAGTTTGCTCCATGAAACTTCTTAATTCATTGGCTAGTTGTTCGGCCATAGCTTTTGTCCCTTTCTTTCGTTTATACGTTTGCATGAACTATCTCCCACAAGATGGCAGGATTATGCTCTGATACCACTGTAATGTCCCTTCTTATCCTCCTTTATGAGTTCATGCAAAACCGACGTTAGAATAAAATATTATGCAATATTTCTATGACTCATACTCTATTCTAAGTTAGTAAGAGGGGGAATTGATTCTTAAGGCTGCCTTTAGGTCGGACTTCACAAAATTCCCGATTCTCGGCCTGGGGGATATAAGATCCACTCAAAGCAATCGGGCTATCAACACATCATCCCATAGAGCACTGCCCATAAGAATCTCTTGGAAGCAATAAATGCTATCCAAGCCTACGCATATGCATATGACCGACATCAGTATATATATTGCCTATCAGATTATAACAATCTCAACTTTGGCAACGGGACTATACCAATCTCAAATTGTCATCAATTATAAATTGACAACGGGGCTATATCAACCTCGAATTGTCATCCATCTCAAATAGGCAACGAGGTTATATCAACCTCGAATTGTCATTAATCACAAATGGCCAACGGGGCTATACCAACCTAGAATTGTCATTAATCACAAATGGCCAACGGGGCTATACCAACCTCAAATTGCCATTAATCACAAATGGGCAACGGAGCTACACCAACCTCGAATAACAACTGTGAACATATCGTCAAATTTATTATCTATATCATAATTATCAAAGTAATATATTCATAGATCTTAAATGTTGCCAAATATATATATATATATATATATATATATATATATATATATATATATTATGATAAGTTTTTAATTATAATATAAATTCATAAATCAGAATTATAAATGCATAATTAGTATATATGTTCGTACATATATAAATATATTTATGTACAGAACCTATTACTATTTGACTTATAGAAGAGAAGTTGTAGTGTTACCAAGGAGGGGCCTATGTAAATTCCAAGCAATGGATCTATGTCCCAAGATAGGGTGGAGATCAGCGACCCTGAGCGCCTTGAGGGCATTGAACCAAGAAAGGCTTAAGGACGTGATCTATAAACTTTGAGGGAATCCATTGATAGTTGGTGTCTAGGCAACTTGGATAACATGAACTCCTTATGTCTATGAGCTGGATTAGTAATAAGGTTGGATATGAGAGATAAAGATAACTTAAATCTAATAAGATGAACAGCTAAACCTATTAGGTAACATTACAATCCATACCCTAATTGAGAAATTTGAGACAAATTAAGTAAAGTCCCAACAGGGGACATTACACAAATTCTTGAACTTCAGCACTTTGTCATTCGAATAGTGAGTTATGTAGCAAGTCCATCAACTTGTGAGAGAAATTGGAGTTACTTTGATCACATCCATTTGAAAAGGAGGAACAAGTTGTCTAGAAAATTGATAGATCTTGTCTATATTCGCAGAGATCTTGTCTACATTCACAGTAATTTAAAATTGTTCACGAACAAATCAGAAAATGACTCCACATCTTCTTCACAACAACGAATCTTTTAAGTTTTATATTTACTATATGTGTCATATTTTTATCATGATTTCAAATCTATTTTGCAATGTTAAGCTATTTTGATAACTTATTGGATATATTACTTATAACTAAAAATAAGTAAAATTATATATGGCAAATTTAATCTTAACATTTTTCCCGAATTTTTACTCTTTCTAAACTTCATCAAAGTTTTATGATCATTGAACTCGAATTTGAATTCGAACCTTGAGACTTAGATTATAAGGTAAATAATACAATATTATTCTAATAACTACTAGACTATGTAACTTAAGTTCACAGAAAATGGGAAGAAAATTGTCCTTATAGGGATCTTGACTGGAGCTTCACAGGTCTTGAAATGAAGAGGATGGAGAGAATTTTCTATGCAGGCCACGTTGCATTGACAGAAAAATTTCTTCGATTCTTCCCATGAAGTCTCCATCAAACATGAAAGACGTGTCATATTGATATTCAGAAAATTTTAATGAGGGTTTGTGTAGTTTTCAGCAACATGCTTCCGGGACTCCCATTGGATAGAAGGTTTCAGCATGCTATAGAAGGGGCTAAGCCTATTATAAATATACCATACTGCTACCCAAGAGGGTACAAAGAGGAAATATAGAAGGCTATCAAAGAACTTCTTGGCATGGTACTCATAAGACCTAGCTTCAATCCCCCTGCATGTCCAATAGTTTTTGTGAAGAAGGATGGCATTATGAGGACGTCCATTGCCTACTGAGGATTGAACAAGAAGATCATTAAGAATAGATATCCTATTCCAAGGATGGATGAAATCATAGATGAATTACATGGAGCTGTGTACTTCTCCTAGATCAATTTGAGGTTGAGATACCATCAAATCCACATGAAAGACAAATATGTTGAGAAGACAACCTCTCCATGCCATTTGTGACTAACTAATGCCCCAGCTAAATTCCAATCGTGAATGAATTAGGTATTCAATAAGAAACAGAGAAAAATTGTTATGGTGTTCTTTGATGACATTGATCTACAACAAGACTTGGAAGGAACACTTGGAACACCTAGACATGGCTCTACACATTTTGGTGCTGCAATACTTATAAGCTAAGTTATATAAAAAAATTTAAGGATGGAGAGAATTTTCTATAGAGGCCAAGTTGGATGGGCAGAAAAATTGGATTTAATTTTCAAGGAAGGCCAACATTGGGGAGCACTTCCCTGCTACTTGCAAAGCTAACCGTTAGAATTTCAAATTTGGGACCAAAATGCTTGAACAAGGGTGTCGGGCGCCCTAGTCTAGTAGGACAAGGGCATTGGGAACCCTAGTCTTAATAGTATAGGTCAGAACAAAGCTTGTTAGGAGATTTCACTGAGCTTCTAGAAACGGTCCTGAAATTGAGCACCATCAAACAAGAACCAAGCATAACCAACAAAATGGACCCAAAGTGAGTGTGAAATTGTAAATGTATACAATTTACTGCAGCACATGAACAAATATTTTGATCAATGTCTATAATACTATGATAATTCTTTTAATGCCATAATTAATCAAATCTAATCTTTGCTCCTACAACCCCACAATATTATGTAAGATATAATAGAAGGCTTCACAATGAATTTTTGTCTCTCAAGGCATCAATTTTCTTGCATATACCATATACAAAATTATCAACACAAATGTATAAATCTGGCAGGCAATATATATATTAAGAGAAGGTCAAGAAAGAAATAGACTAGAAACATACCATCAGAATTGGAGAGAGATTTCTCAGTTTTAGAATTAGTAGAAAGCCAATTATTCTGCACTGATATGATCTCTGAACCCGTTTTACATTCCGAATAGGCTTTTAGAAGATCCCTGCCAAGAGAATGAGAAGCAATGAGCATAACAAAAAAGACAACATTTGTAGAGATGTCCTAAAACAATGCTTGTCATTGATTCTTTTTTCTTTTCTTAGGGTCATTTGTATCAAATAAATGAGTTCTTACTTGATAATAAAACTATACTTTCCCTTCATATTAGAAATGCATGTTTCCATCATCTATTTTGCATACCAAACAAGTTTTGGCAAACAAACAAGCTATATATCAGTGTTAACCAAGCATGGATCCCCATGTTTAAAATGGCTGAACCTGAAGGAGGATCTGTCCCAGGACAGATGTCAATCCTGGCGACATTAACTTCTGCAAGGGGGACTTCCTATCGGCTATTTATAATTAAAAAACTCATTATTTTAAATCACAGTTAAGCTCTAAAGATTTTTTCACAAAATTTTCTAAGTGCGCAAAGCAAAATAGAGAAAAAAAACAAATGAAAAGACTGACAATCTTTCACTTCTTCAACTGTTCACCTCTCACCTACAGCCCCCATGCAGTGTATCACAAGGAGAGTCCTCTCTAACCTTCACAATCTCATCTTCATTCGGACTTAATTTAGATAATAAACAGTAACACACTAAAAGAATCTTCTTAATATTAGTTGATTTAACTTTTATTTTTATTTTTTTAACCTTGAATTCCAACTAGATGTAAGAATCAATTACTTCAAGGTTGATTTTTCTATCAATTCAATTAATTTATTATGTGTGTGTGTGTGCTGATTTTTTTGTACTTGTGAATCTCGACTTACGAGCCCAATCAATAACACACTTAACACACCCACCCCCCAACTTAACACACCCATGAGCTTAACAGGCTAGCAAGGATTTGAACTTGGGTGCCAACAATAAAAACACCAATATTCTAGGTTAATGGGCTAATTGCTTCGAATACTAGTAGAAGATGAGAAACTGAAAGGCCCAACAGGAGTAAAATTGAATTTTGATGATGCATTGAGAGGGAAACCTGGTCAGCGGCACTGATTATGTTCTTTGAGATTCTGAAGCATTTTCATGTTCGGTGGTGCTCACCATTTACGCCAAAAAACTTACAATGAAGTGGCAAGGTAGGCATTGCTGGCATGTTTGAAAGCAGCATATGCTAATGGATGGTGATATCTAGTGGTTGAGGGAGGTTTACAGATTTTGATGAATAATTTTAAATTTTTCATAAAGCATTTTGTCCTAATTGGAAACTCAGAGCCATCGTGAAAAAAGTTATAATATGGAAAAGTAAATTTGAGAATGTTATGGTGGTCAATCACTATCAATAGCAGAATTGAATAGCAGCTTTTTTAGGCTAAAGAAGGCATTGAACTATCGGTTTTTTCTTTAATTGAAAGTAGAGACATTAATGAAAAACAAGGTCTTGGTAAATTTCATCAATGATGACTATCTACCATGATTACAGGCTCTCCATATTTTGTGTCGTAGGTTTGTTATAAAGGTTGTTTAACGGTGCCTATAAGGTGTTTTTGGGCAAATGTAAGTTGATGTTAGTTGTAGAACATGTCAACATCATGTGTGGCATTGAGTTTACCATTTGATTTTGATAGGGAGTAAATGCTTTGAGTCATTGGTAAGTTTTATGGGCTTATCAAGAATTGTGAGGATGTGCTTATGGATAATGGATTACAGTATTCCTCAAGGCATTTTATTTTGAAGCTCTTATTTAGGTGATGTGGATTTTGGTGATGTCATTATTATGGCTATAAAGAGGGGATCTCCAGACCCTTTGCACCAAGGACATGTCTGTCTTGTCCCCGATATGACAGATCTATAAATCTATCAGAAAATCATCTTATTCATAGGACCTCACGAATTTCTGAAAACCCCGATCCATATATTAATATTCTAAAACAATAATTATGCAGCAATATGAGTCTTTGTGCTATGATGACAGGAAGGAGCACATTATCAAAGGGACCAGTATAATATGCAAATTCCAATAGACTGATATACAGCGATTGGTCCTCCAAGTATGATTCAGAAATACAGCAGTAAAATAATAAGATGATCGATGTATTAAAAAAGCATATATTAATCAGCAATGCGTTAATAATTATCTTCAAAAGAGAGGTGTGAGTTATTGTCAACAAGGCACAGTTATGAAAGGACGTGATTAAATTAATGAAGAGGCACATTGATTGTGGAAGAGACACAATTTGGAAAAGGCGCATCTCCTCTGCTAGAAGGGAAAGATGTGAATATCAAAGGTTAGTGTCCAAGACAAGCATCGAATCCCAAGTTACCGGAAAGATTTTAATATGAGATTTATTAAACATGTCTGGTTTCATAAAGATAACAAGGTTTACTCAAGAGAGATCAACTCATCACTTTTCCAGTACATCTAAGGATAGCTGCTGGTGAATGATTTGGGCACCTCACTAGTTACACCCCCTCATCCAGATGGCAAGAGTCACATGAGGCCAAGAGGGATGGTAATCAGCTCTTGGGTCTAGTGAAGAGGGTTAATGGATTATAGTTTTCACCAAATACACCCCTATTATTCCTAACCGGTTACTAAGAGGGGGGGTGAATTAGTAAATACTATTTCTATTTCCAATTGAAACTTATATAAAGATTCTTGCAAGATAAACAGAAGGTAAATAACCATTCACAAACAGAAATAGAAATACTCAGATCAACACATCATTTATACGTGGAAACCCTTGGTTAGAAGGGAAAAAACACAGTGAGACAGAGCTCACAACTTCACTACTGCAGTTATAAACACGCCCTGTTAGGAGCTTACAAAGCACTTGCAAGAGTGCTACCCGGTAAAGGGATTTGGTAGAAGACCAGTTAAGATCTTGACTCTGTTAGGAGCTACCTTGTTAAAGGACTTTCAACATCAATCAAGATGCTACCCGGTTAAAGGATTTATACAAAGAACCTATTAGGGTTCACCCTAATAGAGGGATTTGAATATGCTTTCACAGTATAAAAGCAATGATCTTAATTGACACTCTTTGTCTGATTAAATCATACGTGTTGATCTTCTTGTTCTGCCTGGCTGTTGATTCTTTCTACCTTTCACCTCTGTTACTGTAGCTTCTCTCAGAAGATATCTCTCTCCTGCTCTGTATACTCAACAACTTTTTTTTTGTGTCCTATGACCTTGAAACATCCGTGTAGAAATAAAACTAACTCCTGTTAAAAAGCTAACTCCAGTTCTAGACGGTGGATGCTTTGTATATTCCGGTTTTAACTTAAAACAGCTCCGCATACACCGGTGCGGATTGACGTGTTGTTGACCGGTATCACTATCATACCCGGTTGTCCATATGAAAGACTCTTATACCCGGTTCATATCCTTTTCTACTTGGTATACCGGTACCGATACTCTATTTGGTCTACCGATGCCCATTTACGAGTATGAGTGGTCTACCGGTTTACTGGTGGGAATGATGTTTGCTTTTCACTTATCCAATGACAATCTTAAATATGCTAACAATCTTCCCCTTTGGCATTGGTGGCAAAACATCACTTACCGCACACCATCACTTTCTCAACATAGTGAATTCCACCTATAGACTCCTTCCCTATAATGTATACTTCGGCTCTTCTGTTTGCAAACTTCCCCTGTTCTAGTGCTTTAGCTCTTCTATCCTGTACTGAATCTAAATCTACTCTCTTTCTTTTCTGATCTTTGACCTTCTGACTCTTCTCCGATGTCTTCTTCTTCAACCAATGGCTTCTTCTTCCCCTTTTTGCCTCCATAAGACAAAGGGTTATGCTTTACTAAGTATTTTACATTTGTAGCTTAGTAAATATATCCTTGTAAATTTTCTTAGCTGAATGAAGAAAAGGATTCCATTGACCGGTGACATGTTCTAGATTTTTGAGTCCTGACTTCAGCGATACTATGATATTCTCCATGTCCTCTACGGTTTTGTAGTCTGGTTCACTGATCAAATTCTCTGCCTCTATTGTTGTTTGATGCATCAAATCAAATGTTGGGGTCAGAAACAGTTGAAATCCAATAAGATCTTGGATTCGCTTGGTCTTTTCTTCATAAGTCTTTCTCAGAATGAGAGCTAGACTGGTCATTTCTCTACTGAAATCTGTTGCAAATTTATTCTTTATATCAAATGTGGAAGACAGAGCTTTTATGTCTTCAGAAGTCTTAGATGACTTTTCAGTGAGATCTTGTGTAAAGGTATCAAAATTTGAAGTCCTTGTCAACAAACTTCCTGCAACTTACAATTGTTGTTGCAATATTGTTACATTGGTAGTAACTGTCATCTTTATTTCTTTGACCTATTTATGAAGAATCTCTATTATTTTTTGTTCGTAGTGATCAATGGCAATCGTTACTGGATCGGTGACATCTCTGATCGCTTGTGCCAATATCTCCAACTTATCAATTACAAGTTCATCTTTGTCAATGTCAACATTAGGTACAAAGTTGCACAGAATGTTCTTAACACTGGTTAGGACCGTGTCCTATTTCCTTTTTGTCAGCCCTTTTAATTGCCTAGTTGACATTTTGCTTATGTCAACTATGGTCTCGCTAACCTTGCTCTTCTTTGCTTTTGTGTCTGCTGCAAAGGTTAGTTTCCTCTTTGATGAGGACGAGCTTGGAACATCTACCTGTCCCTTTTGTCTTGGCTCCTGTACCAATTGTTCTTGTTCAGGTAACTCATGTTCCTCTTCATTTTCCGATTGGACCATCTTTTATGGTAGGACTTCTACTACTGGCCTTTCTTCCTCTGTCTGTACTTCCCCTTCCTGTTGCACTTCTACTCCTAGTTGAGCATCCTCTTCTTGTTCCAATTGCTCTTTTGGTGGGACTTCTTCCTTGTGCTGCTCTTCAGCTGTATGTAGATCACCCACAACAATTTCTTCTTCAACACCTGTAGTGTTATCAGTGGTCATCTTGACTGATGAGTCTCCCAGATTCTCCTATTCACCAGATGTGAACTGTTCTTTATGAATATCCTCCTCACTGGTTGTCGGTTCTTCACAAGCAGTAAATTGAACCGGTGGTTCTTGTGCTGTTTCAGTTTGATCCTATGGACCTGTTGCCTCAAGAACACTGAAATCATACTGTTGCTAGAAATCTAGTGTCTCTTTGTAGACTTCATTTTCATAACCATTTATTATCTTGGCAACCCTATTTTTAGTATCCAAGTTCATTGATGCTTCCTCTAGTAGAAGCTTAATTTTGTCTTCATTGAGACCACGTCGCACCTGTGACAATGTCTCCTTATTGATTCTAGTATTGGAGCTTAGACCGGTTCTCCATTTTGTCATTAGCCTTGTGTTTAGTTCAGGGGGAAACTTAGACCTATAGTCTCTTGGAGTTCTGTTGTAATCCAAGAAGGTTTCCAACAAAGTCACTATTACTACTTGTTTATCTTCCTCCCCTAGCACACTATACCATCTAGCCGCATTGTCTACTTCTCCAAAATCCATCACTTCATCAACTATTTCATTAACAGTCATGGCGCAAGCCTTACCTTTTTCTGGAGAGACAAGAATGGTTGGGCAAGCCTGATCACTACCTTTATCATCAGTGATGTCGACAATGACCGATCTGATAGGATTCTTTTCTTTAACCAGTACTTCTGCTCCTAGTACACCTTTTCCTTTATCGGTGTGAATGACAGGTGGCTCAGTGGTCTTTTGGCATGCTTCTTCTGCCTTTTTTTGGGTCTGAAGAAGTTTTGTCCATGTTGCCACACCTTCCTCATGAACCTTCTCAGCTTCTCCAATAAGCATTTGACTGATCCTCCTCTTTATCAGGAAATTTTGCTTGTGTAGTTTGGCTTGGTGAGTGGCCTCATCTAGAGTGAGATGGTTCTGAACCTCAAGCAAAGCTCAAATCCTCAGCTCATTTTCTCTATCCATTGAAGCTTCCATCTAGCTTCAAGAATTTCTTGGAGGTCGTCAAGGACAGCTTTATGAAGTTCTGTGGGAGAAAGGTTGAGCTTGTGAATACAGTGAACTAATGCTTCTTCTATTTTTCTCCTATCTTCTTCATTTGCCAATTGATATCTTCCGCTAACTGATCCCATTCACCCAGATTCTTTCAATCTTGACACAAAATCATCAATTGTGGGCTTTCTGACTCTTGGTGCATCTTCCTTCACTGGTTTACCAGATTTCTTCTTTCTGACTAGAGGAACTGTCTTAAATTTCAGTTTCCTCCTATTCTTCTCCTTGAGCGCTGGGTACCAGTTGTGCTCTCTTGCTTTGAGCTTTGGGTTGATCAGTCATCGGTTTCTTCTTTGGTGTGGGGGTCCTCTTTACATATACATTCTTGATTGGTGCCCTTTTCTTTAGATTCTCCTGAATCTCTTCATAGGTACCAAACCGCTAAGCGGAGAGATCTAGCTCAGCTTCTTGTAATGCATCTGCATATGCCTTTTCTGTCTTGGAGGTGATCTCGTAACCCAGTTCAGGAGCATACTCGATTCTCGATTCCACAGCTTGAATGATGTAGTGGTCGGTGGATACCAAAAAACACACATCATCTTTGTATGAGTCAACAATAGTTGACAGCTCCCTCTCCCTGGCATGCATTCTCAGCTGGAACACCTCAAAGTATTCGGTCATGACTTTACCGAGCTAGTTTCCTAGTTGGTTGGCCATGTCACTTATTTGGATCATGACTGGCCGATCGGTTCCCCACATCACCTTTCCTATTCCTGGGAAGAAATTAGAATAGTAAAAGTAAAGACATACCAGTAGGGTCCCATACTTTAGGGATTTCTTCTTGACGATACCTAGCTTCTTCAGATTCTCAAATATCTATCCTCGAAGCATTGAGCAAATATCATACTGGGCATTGTCGTGCATTATCCGGTGAACGGCATGAATGGCTCCTCCCGGTATGCTATTCAAGTTATTGGATTGATAGATTTTGTAACCTATCACAGCGGATGCAAACCGAACTCCTTCGTCTTCGATGTCATTAACGGTCATTAGCTGACTATAAGATTTTGACTTGGTCAATCTGGTGACTACAACATTGTAGATGGTTCTTAGGGTGAGTGCTTCCCCTTTGTCGCTATACCCGGTCACTCTATGCAGATCTTCCTTTGTGATTTGATTACATGCTCCTTTTGTGAGCCAGAATCTAAGTTCATGTACACGACTGAGAACCAGTAGAATCCAATCGGGTCAGAAGACGGTCGAGTAACAAACTCCGTCGATTAGCCCAGACGACACCAACTTCGCATATTTGACAAGAAGCTTTCCATCTTCGCATAGCGAGAGGTACTCTCTTTGAATGAAAGTCTCTCCCAATTCTTCTTGCTTGGCGTGAACGAAGGCCGTGACATCTTCAATCATGAGGACTCCATTTGGCACAAAAGATAGTGCACCAGCCATGTCGTTTTCCCTGTTTTGAACCACCATAATGTCGTAGCCAGGTCGGTCGACTTGGTTGCCTTTGATCAGCTTAACAGCGGAGGATGATGATGTCATTTCTTATCAACCGGTTTGTACAGCAAGTAGCTTGATCGGTCTTACAGAAAATATCTTACAATGATCAAAGCACGAGAATATTACTCAAGCATAAGAGATTGTTAATCACAAATCGCAAAGTAAAAGGAAAATGAGTAATTCTCCTTTCTTTATATAGAGTTAGGGCATAATGGTAATTACCAAATGATAACTATTGGTTAACGGCTACAGCATTAATTACCTTACCTAACCTTTCTTTCCTTTTTCGCCAACCAGTATTCAGGTTTTTTTTCAGTTGAGCAAGCCTCGGTTGATCAACGCTTACCTGTCCAATCTTTCTTGCAGACTAAGTGAGTTTAATACTCACCAGTTCTACCGGGAACAGTAGACGGGCTACCAATTCCCTCTAAGCCCTTTAGGCTCAGTTTGTTGAGGAGATATCACCATTACCAAACGATTATCTTGCCTCTGTCTTTTCCTCAGCAGAGCTCTTTGATTCCTTCTTGAACCAAATCTTCTTTACTTTATTCTCGATCTCTTTTCCTCCATTATTCTTCTCATTGGAAGACGAGGTCTTCACCATCGATTTGACCGATCCTTTTCTTTTGTTCATTGACCGGTTCCTACAATCTTTAGCTAGGTGTCCAACTTTGTTGCAGGTGTAACAGACTACCCCGGTTGCCTTCCATGGATTTACCCTTCTCTTGTTAGGTGATTTCCACTAGGAGTCATTATGACTATGCATGTCACAGTTAGCACAGTTGGTTGTACTCCGGTTCTTGTTTCTTTCGGGGAATACCGGTCTCGGTGGGGATCTGAATGCCATTGTTTTGGATCTGCACTCATCAGCTTTGTGTCCAAACTTGTTGCATGCGTAGTAGTAGCCTTTGAAGCTTCCCCTGATTCCACTGGACGCACTCGTGGGGTGAGACCAACATTCAGTGGTCTTGTGGCCATTCTTTCAACAGTTTTTGCAGAAACTGTTGGTTGGCTTTACCGGTGCATTTCTGCAGTTAATTGTTTTATGGCCCGATTTCCCACAGTGATTGCAAGAAGCGTTGAAGGTATTTTTACCTTTTTGTTCTACTGGTTTTATCTTTTCCTTCTTGCTTTTGTTGGCTCCAGATGACTCACCGGTTTCCTTGGTGTCTTGTCCGGTGAATCCAAGTCCTCTGGGGTCCTTTTGCTTTCTTTGAGCTTTGAGTTGCTCATCAAGCTTGACCGAGCTTTCGTTGTATCTTATGAGGGTTTCATTCGTTTCTTCAAGTTCTTTCATCTATTCCTTTAGTTGATACAGGTCAATTGCTAGCCTCTTGCATGCATCATCTTTATCATGCCAAATCTTTTGCATGTTGGCATTTTCTTGAGTGACTATTTGCATGTCTTCTTGAAGTTGCAGAATAACAAGATCACTTTCCCTTACAACTTCCTTTCCCAGATTCCTTGCTCTCTCCGAGGCTGTTAATGACTTAACTACAATGTTTCTTTCATCTTCAGCTTTCCTCTTTTTCTCAATCAGTTCAGTCATTCTTAAGGCATTATCTTCCTGCTCCCTCTTTAGGTTGGAGATCTGATTGGTTAGGATCTGGTTCCTTTCCATGAGCTCAGAGACTGCCTCCTCAGCTTCATCCGATCCACTTTGCCCAAAGAGTTCATCAATAGTTTCATTTCTCTCACTCAACTACAAAGCCAACTCCTTTCTTTTAGCAAGGGATCTTCTTAGCCTATTCTCTAGAGAGGCAATGATGTCATTGGTTTCCTCAAGCTGCTTCTGATACCTGTAACCCTCCATGATCTTTTTCTCAAGCGGTTAAGCTTTATATCTAAGAGAACTAAAGCTCTGGTACCAATTGTTATTTCTAACTAGTTACTGAGAGGGGGGGTGAATCAGTAAATACTATTTCTATTTCCAATTGAAACTTATATAAAGAATCTTGCAAGATAAACAGAATGTAAATAACCATTCACAAACAGAAATAGAAATACTCAAATCGACACATCATTTATATGCGGAAACCCTCGGTTAGAAGGATAAAACCATGGTGAGACAAAGCTCACAACTTCACTACTGCAGTTATAAACACACCCTATTAGGAGCTTACAAAGCACTTACAAGAGTGCTACCCGGCAAAGGGATTTGGTAGAAGACCGATTAAGATCTTGACTCTGTCAGGAGCCGCCTTGTTAAAGGACTTTCAACATCAATCAAGATGCTACTCGGTTAAAGGATTTATACAAAGAATCTATTAGGGTTCACCTTGATAGAGGGATTTGTATATGCTTTCACAGTATAAAAGCAATGATCTTAATTGACACTCCTTGTCTGATTAGATCATACATATTGATCTTCCCGTTCTACCTGGCTATTGATTCTTTCTGCCTTTCACCTCTGTGACCATAGCTTCTCTCAGAAGATCTCTCTCCTGCTTTGTATACTCAACAACTTTTTTTTTTGTGTCCTATGACCTTGAAACATCCGTGTAGAAATAAAACTAACTCCTGTTAAAAAGCTAACTCCAGTTCTAAACGGTGGATGCTCTGTATATTCCGGTTTTAACTTAAAACAGCTCCACATACACCAATGCGGATTGACATGTTGTTGACCGGTATCACTATCATACCCGGTTGTCCATATAATAAGACTCTTATACCCGGTTCATATCCTTTTCTACTTGGTATACTGGTATCGATACTCCGTTTGGTCTACTGGTGCCCATTTATGAGTATGAGTGGTCTACCAGTTTACTGGTGGGAATGATGTTTGCTTTTCACTTATCCAATGACAATCTTAAATATGCTAACAACCCCCTCATCTAGATGGCAAGACCCACATGTAGCCAACAGGGATGGTAATCGGCTTTTCGGTCTAGTGTAAAGAGTAAATGGATTATGGATCTTACTAATTACACCCCCTCATCCAGATGGAAAGAGCCACATAAGGCCAAGAGAGATAGTAATCGACTCTTGGGTCTAGCATAGAATGGATTATGGATCTCTCATTAGATACAATCCATCATCTAGATGGCGATAGCCACATGAGGCCAAGAAGGATAATAATCAGCTCTTGGGTCTAATGTAGAGGATTAATAAATTATGGGTCTCTCACTAGATACATCCCCTAATCTGGAAGGAAAGAGCTACACGAGGCCAAGAGGGATAGTTCAGCTCTTCGGTCTAGTGTTGAGGGTTAATGGATTATGGACACCTCCGGTCATATCCCTCTCCCACAGATTTTTTCAATCTCCTGCATGTCTCCTCTGATCTAAGCCACATATAAAGATTAAAAAACAAAGCAAAACCTCATTTTTCTATTCTTTACCCATTGATGCAAGCATAAATGCAGCCCTGGAAGCATGAAAAGCACCCAAAAGACTACAAATCAATCCGGAACATCACATTTGAAATCATATTAATCATTTTTTAATTTTTTTACATTTGTTTTTCAATTTTTTAAACCCTAGGGCCTGTGCTGCAATCATGGCATTTGATGAGACCAGATTTTTTCTAGGAATCTATTAAGTGTTATCCCAAACTACTCATAGTTCACATGTCTTGTGAATGCTTCCACGTTTTGCATACATGCCAACTAGCGTAGTCTATGCAACTATACTAGTAGACATGTATGCAAAATATGCAACTATGTCGGTAGACATGTATGTGAAATGTGAAAGCATTCACAAGGCAAGTGAACTATTGGTAGACATGAAAGCAAACTGTAGAAGCATTCACAAGGTATGTGAGTTGTATTTGCAACCACACTAGTGTCCTTTTGGTGGAAACATTCACAAAGCATGTGAACTATGTTTGGCCTCATCAAATGTCATGATTGCAGGTTTTTCCTACAGATCCATTGTGTGCAAACTAAAACAAGCATTGTACCCCTTGTGGAAGTATTCTTAGCATGTTCCAAGACAAAAAAAAGTATAGGTAGAACAACCACAATCAAATGTAAACTTTGTCTCATGGCATGGTGTACCGTCGTAAATTGCAAGCACCAAATTGGTGTGTACGATTTTATGATTATTTAGCACCCACCTAAGTGTGTTTTCATAGTAGGACTTCATATGGTGCTTAATTGACACCCAAATTCAAAAATAAGTCCTCTATCATTTCAATTTTGTTTAAAATCGAGGTAAGCCCTTATTTCAAAGTGTGCTCCTCTATCTTTTCTCCAATCCAATAATTTATCCCATCACCTAGGCCCTATTTTACCATTTGTGGTATTCGTGTTTTGTCCTGAGCTCAAATTCAGACATGCCTTATAATTCAACATCCCCTGATTATCTAAGATCTATGGTTTTAATTTGAGCCCCGATTGTGTTCCCCAAGGTATGGGCTGAAATTGGAACTGGGGCCTCGTCTTAGTGATTTAGTGGGGCATTTGGATTTATAGTTGGCCTTCCTGAATTTTAACCCCCGAGAGGTTGTGAGAGGTATATAAACACCCTATCTCTCCCTATTATTCTAACCATAATCAAGATTATGAAGCATTCATTATCATAGAGTTCAAGCATCTGAGTTCAAGGCGTTAAGGCAAGCATCCAAGCATTCAAGATCTAGACTTTTTCTCAAGCATTCAAGTTGTTTCTCTCCATGGATCAAGCTTCTTTCCCTTGTCGAAGGTCAAGCAAAGGATCTATCAAGGAAGGAGTTACACATACATCTACATCAATCCAAATCTTCTTTCATCTTCTAAATCAAGCATTGTGGCAAACTACAATATCCATCACATACGGTTTTGTCATTCATGATTTCCTTTTGGGTTTTTGTGTTGAGTCAAAGCTATTGCATCAACATATTTGATCACATTCAAAAAAGCATTTGCATTGCCAAGGTATGACATTTCATTTTTCAGATCTAGCCTCTGTTATATGACAGCACGCTTTCATTTCCTTTATTTAATTTCAAGGTTGATTCCAAAAAAGTTCAGGATCTATTAGACTGACTATAGAAGTTTCGGGCAAAATCACAAGGAACACAATAAATTTTCTGCAAACTTAGACTACAGGCAGGTACAACTCTCTGGTCTCCATTTCAAGTCATTACAGGTGTCTGTCTATTTTCTATCAGTCTGTATTTCCTGAATCTTGTCAATTTTATTTATTTAACCTCCTATATTGCATCATCCCATCATTCATCATTCCAATTCATTACCAGCGAAGGATCATTGCACTAACTCAGCACTTGAGTCCTACTTGAGAATAGTGAGTCATCTTCCTTCCGGTTGTGCATTAGGAAAAGAGGGTCTATCCCCTTTGCTCTGTTTTTCCTATTGTACATTTTGGTGACCCCGACTCATGACATTTCCATTTTTATTTTAGTGCTAGATCTCCTTTGTGTGCTTCAATCTCATACACTGCATTCTTAGCTTTCATGGAGTTTAGTAAGATAGATTAGTGTGTGATAACTTATGTTGTTACATTTCTCCTTACATCTCTTTATCAATCACATGGAGTGAATAATACTTCCTTGCATTTAATGATGTTTATATTCCTTCATGGTGTTCTTGCATATGGTATTAAGAGACTTTCAAATTTTTTTGTTTTCTTATAAAGCATGCCTTAAGACTTTTATCAATATTTCATGTGGTCTTCTCATTAAACTTTTAGCAACATTCTTCCTTTTATCAAAGCATTCTTCATAATCATAATGTTAAACATTTTCTTGATGATTTATCTCCAAAAATAACATTAAGTAGACATGAGGATCTTGATAAACCTTCTTCAACTTCCCCATCTAAAGAAGATAGGAATGGTAATTGGAATCCTAATCTCTCTAAAGAGAACATTTCCCTTCCTATTCCTCTTTACACCACACACTTTCATAAAACTCAAGATGAATGTCCTTGTCCCTCAATTTTAAAGGCTAATTGCAATGTGGATTATGACATTACTACTCAACAAGGTTATAGTAGACAAGGTCTTGGTATTAATGAACAAGGTATTAAAGTTCCTATAGGTCCTCCTACACAAGTTACTAGATGTGGTATAGGATTTATACCTCAAGCCACCACTTTGCCTTCTTTCAATCCTTCTTCATCCCAACAATAACCTCCTCTAGACATTCTTTTACCAACACCATCCACTGTTACACCTCCTTTTGATGACTGTTTGGCTTTGGCTAAGATAATCTTTTGGAGACTTAAGTATGATATTAAGATTCATCTCCCTTTTAGACATTTTCCAAAGAATCAAAGACCTCATTGTTAAGTTTGTGACCTTGTCGGCAAATATACTTGCCCTGATAGATCAATATTATATAAATAATGATATTAAATATAAGACATATTTCATATCTATTGTTTATTGTTTAATATATATTATTTATCTTGGGCCCAAAGTCGGCCTGGTTTATATTAGAACAGGTCGGCCCTCTTGGCACAACCTTGTGGCTCCTTCATATAGGAGATTGGTTCTTGGAGAAGAACACAAAAGACATAATGTGTCTCTTCTCCAAGACATAACGTGTCTCTTCTCCAAGACTCATCAATAAAAGCAGGCCATCTTCGGAAATACCTAAGGCAGCGAATTCATCATCTAGGGCATTAGTGAAAGTGTGGAAGGCAGCAAATACATCAAGTGTGGAAGGCAGCAAATTCATCAGGAAGCTGCGATTTTCTTGTGCAAAATACAATACAGTCCCTGCCCTAACAGCAGTGCATCAAGGGCGAAATTCTGTACATTCCCTGCCCTAACAGTAGTGCATCAAGGGCGAACTTCTGTACATAATTAGCAAGTCTGAGAAGGTGCAGATTCCAGAGCAGATTTGGAACAGTCAACAGCAGATCTTAAAAGGACATAGTGCAGGTCTATATCACCATAGAATTCCAGCTTGGATCACATCTGGAAGATCAGTTCTGAAGACTTCTTAGACAGTCATCAAGTGTTATATTCCGGGTACTATCTCTCCTTTGCCTTAAGTTAGTTCTGTGCTTAGTAAAGTCTGAAATATACTAACACTAATAATGTCAAGTTTCTTTGTCTTTTCCATCATAGCAATTAACATTATATTGCTGATTGTATTGAATTTGGACAATTTGTTCAAGATTTAGTAGATAGATCTCTCATTTGCTTAAGAATGGATCTTATGCTTTTTCTTGATATCAAAAACATACCTTAGCATTTCTCTTTCCTATTATGTTGTTCTCCATCATGTAATCTTAATAGCTTGCATTATTGAGAGCTTTTTGTTTTGCATGATGTTCATTTTGAGCCGCATAATAGGTTCTTTCTCTTGTCCTTCAGCCTAGAGGGCAAGGCCTCTCAATCTTGTTCATTCTCTCCTTCTAAAGGATCCATTATATCTTTGTTGGTTCAATATTTTATACTATGATGTCCTATGCATGGACTTGTTTCTTGACGATCTTTCTCTTTAGGGGATTGATATCCTTCTTTACAACCTCTTCCTTGCTTGGAAGTGTATATCTCTTGTAATTGATTTTTTCACAAAGTTTGTATAATATCCTTCTCCTTCAAAGGACTCATTTTCTCTTTTTGGACTTGCATCTTTTATAGTGGGATATTCATTGTAGCATGAGATTCTTTGTTTCACGCAAAGCATTGTCATCTTTGTTAACAATCTTTTTCATGCCTCAAAGAGCATGTCTATTATAAAAGATCAATCACTTAGAGTATGCAATGTATTTCCTTGCCTTCACCCTTGGGGGGGGCATGGTTTCATTTATCAATCCCCTTTCCCTTTTCTAAAGATCCACTTTCCTTGGTGCAGTGGTATTTGTTCATCATGTGACGTTCTTTTCTTATATGGAATTGTTCATTTTGATCCAAGAGGCATGTATCCTTGATCACAACCTCTTCCTTATTTGTAAAAGTATGTTCATCCTAAACAAATACCCTTACTTGGGGGCTTAAAGTGTATTATCCTTCATCAAGAATCCCTTTTTCACCTAGGGATAGGGGGAATTAAAAATGGTACATTATAATCTCCTCCCCTCTTTGTCTTGAAGATGTTATCTTCGTTTAAGAACTCCTCTTGATGGTAGATGTCTTGTGGCCAAGACCTTTTCCGATCAAGGGTCTCTTCCCACATGCGGATATTCTTTCACGATTATCTATTCCATTGCTAACAAGAGTCTTCACTCTTTGCTAAGGTTACAGTATACAGTGTTTTTTTAAGGATATCTCCTTGGAATTAGAAGTAGGTATCCTTGTTCTTTCATTTTTCTTTATGATGCTACCATAGTCCTCTATCGTCAACATAAGGAGGGGGGCATACATGCGGCCTCCTTGTACATTATGCATCTTTTATTGGTCCTTAGACTGACTGCCATTCAATCCTTAGACTGATCACCTTTTCATGGATCCATACAAAGACTATGCTTTCTATGGGACCAATCCTTTCAAGCCACCCCCATGTGCCAGATTTCAAGCCACCCCTGTGTGTAAAATTTCATAAGCCACCCCTTGTACACAATATTTTACAAGCTGCCTTGTGCGCTAATTTTTTTCAAGGTAGAATCGACTAGCATAATGCAGCTTTGCTAGACCATCAATTCTCCTTCTCTTTCTCTTTGGGATGAGTGGATATAGCATAATATAACTTGCTAGCCTTTCTACTCTTTCCACTTTTCCTCTTCCATGGATCACCTAGCAAAACACAACTTGCTAGACTATTGGATTCATGGTCTCTCTTTCTTTTCATACTCTCATAGCTTTGCTAGTAGGTTAGATCATGGAGTATTGTCCTTGGCGTATACTCTTGCACTTTCCATGTGATCACTTGTGCTCTTAGTGATGTCTTATCTCTTTGTAGTTTGCACATGATCATCTCTCTCTTTTCTCTCTTGCTCTTCTCTCTTGTTTACTTTATTGCGAGTATGAGGTATCTCATACTCCCGCTAAAGTGAGGAGCAAATGTATCATCGTAAATTGTAAGCACATAATTGGTGCGTACAATTTCATCATTATTTAGGACCCACCTTAGTGTGTTTTCATAATAGGACTACATATGGCAATTAATGGACACCTAAATTCAAAAATACATCCTCTATCACTTCAATTTTGTTTGAAATCGAGGTAAACCCTTATTTCTAAGTGTGCTCCTCTAACTTTTCTCCAAGCCAATAATTTATTCCATCACCTAGGTCCTACATTACCCTTTGTGGCCTTCGTGTTTTGTCCCGGCCTCGAAATTAGTTGTGCCTTATAATTCAACATCCCCTTATTATCCGAGATCTGTGTTCTTGATTTGAACCTCGATTGGGTAGAACATAAAGCCTAGGGTGTTGTGTTCCTCATAACATAATGCCCAGGGCATTGTGTTCCCCGAGCTTTGGGCTAAAACTAGACCTAGGGCCCCGTCTTGGTGATTTAGTGGGGTATTTGGATTTACAGTTGGCCCTCTTGAGTTTTGACAGTCCCAACCAGTGCTGAGAGGGGAGGGATGACTCAGCACCTATAAAACATCTTTTAATAAATTTGATGAGGTATACTTATAACTGTAAGCTAAACAGATTTAAGCATAAAATAGCATCAAGCAATCAATCACACAGTGACACTAGATTTACCACGTGGAAACCCAATTTGGGTGAAAACCACGGTGTGAGGAGACCTCACAAATTCTGCACTCTTCTGAAGTGCGCCCTGTTAGGAGCCTTCCCTGTTAGAAGATTACAACGCACTGTTAGATGCGACCCAGTTAAGGGATTTGTTACAATAAGGCTGGTTAGTGCCTGCCTGGTTAGAGGACTTAGAACACCTTTCAAGATGTCACCCGGTTAAGGGATTTGATACAAGGGACCTGTTAGAGTCCACCCAAATACTGGTATTTAGCTATTGTAGTTGTCAGAAAACAATTGAGGGATTGACCTTTTACAAATGGCTTTACTTAGCCTGATAAGATCTCTATTATGCTCAGCTAAGAAGCATCACCAGTCACCACAGGTGTGTTCTCCTTTATTGTTGTGCTTCTCTACACACTCTTCTCTCTCTTCTTCTATTTTTTGTTTACCCTAGCTTCTTTAATGTACATGTTCACTCTTTTCTTCGGCAAAATGAAGGCAAACTCTATTCTCAACAGGCAAAAGAATATCTAGACTTCTTGCCCTAATTGCGCCTCTCATGCATGACCTAATTACAGATCCCTTTCGGATACATCACTCAGTGGAGTATTAGTTCACTAAGGAAACATCTGATGCATGCTTCTTGCTTTATCTGCTTTAGAGGAAAAACAATAGATGTGTGTTAAGCACCATTTCTTCACAAGAGATAACTCCTTGTTTTAAAACCACAGACTTTGGCTTTAAAACCTTCAAATGCGCCTTGAACCGATCACCATGATAACTCAAAGTCATCCGGATTTAGTGCAATAAATCCCGATCAAAGAGTTGGTTCAAACAAATAGTTGACTATGACTTCCCCGGTTCATCGTATCATACCAAAGTCTTCACATGATCGGTTGAGATCCTCATGTTGTGAACAGGTAAGAACTTTGACCTGTCACTTTTCCTTTCTTAACTTACCGATTGCACCTTTTTCCTCGGTTGCGTTGTTGACACCAGTTGTATCCCTGTCCTTGGCTGTATCCTTTACTCGGTTGCAGATGCACTTTGCTTAGTGACTGGTTGCTCTTGATGAGCAGATGTAGTCTTTTCTTCCTTGCATAGTGTTACCGGTTGCCACCTGTTGCCAAACCAGCCTCTTTACATACAGATCTCCTTAGATCTTTTTACCTTAGATTGAGATGACAAAACATCTCCTTTTTCTTTTCTCTTTTGCCAATCAATGACAATACTTAATTGCCATGTACCAGTAGCAGGCTTACCAGTAACCATCTCTTAATACCAACAAATTTTAACCCCCGAGATGTTGTGAGAGGTATATAAACACCCAATCTCTCCCTATTTTGCTAGTCACAATCAAGATTATTAAGCATTCATTATCATAAAGTTCAAGCATCCAAGCATTCAAGGACTAGACTTCTTCTAAAGCATTCAAGGTGTTTCTCTCCATGGATCAAGCGTCTTTCCCTCATTGAAGGTCAAGCAAAGGAGTTTTCTATTAAGGAGGGAGTTACACATACATCTACATCCATTCAAATCTTTTGTCTTCTTCTCAATCAAACATTTTGGTGAACTACAACATCCACCACATAAGGTTTTGTCCTTCATGATTTCCTTTTGGGTTTTTGTATTGAGTCAAAGCTATTGCATCAACATATTTGATCACATTCAAATAAGCATTTACATTGCCAAGGTATGACATTTAATTTTTCAAATCTAACCTCTTATATATGACAACACACTTTCATTTCATTTATTTCATTTCAAGGTTCATTCCAAACAAGGGTTTGACTAAGGAGAATCCCTTCATCCAACCTTCTTCCTTGTTTTTTTTGTATAGATACAGGTAGCACAGTTATCGGGACTAATACGAAAAGTGTGGGATCTATCAAACCGACTGTAGAAGATTTGAGCAAAACCATAGGCAACACAATGAATTTTTGCAAATTGTTCCCTGCAAATCCACTCCAAATTCAAACAGCAAGTTGGTATAGCTCTCTTGTCTCCATTTCAACTCATTACAGGTGTTTGTCTATTTTTTGTCAATCTGTTTCCCGAATCTTGTCAATTTTGCTTATTTTACCTCCTATCTTGCATCATCCCATAATTCATCATTCTAATTCATTACCAACGAAAGATCATTGCACCCACTCAGCACTTGAGTCCTACTTCGGCCTAGTGAGTCATCTTACTTCGGATTGTGCATTTGGAAAAGAGGGTCTATCCCTTTTGCTCTCTTTTCCTATTGTACACATGGCAAGGTACATAAATGAGGGTGAAGGCTCGTTTCCTTCAACAACCTGAAAAAAGTGTTGATCCTTGTCCAAATGATATAGAATGTCTTGGTGTTGTGAGGGATCAAGAAAGTGTTGACAAGGAAAAATAATTATAATCTGAATTCATCCAAGCTTCAACAACAAGAACAACTGGTACAACTCATAATTAGAATAGAGAGATAGAGGTAAATGTGTCTTCTAGAGATGTAACAAAAAACTCTCCCAAGAGACCATGCAATAGCAACTCAAACCCCATTGAAAGATTATTGATGTGCAAAGTCAAGAAGCAGTTGATGCAACAATTGTTCGTTTCTTTTTTGCAAATGGAATAACATTTAATGTTGCTCATTCACTTTTCATTGGAGAGATGGTGCAAGCTGTCAATAATCAACCAGTTAGGCATAAGCCACATGGGTCTCAAAAGCGTTGCACTACTCTAATTGATAAAGAAAAATTTCATTAGAGCAACCTACGTTACCACATTCGCTCAAGAACCATGGAATTCGAAAGTCCATTCACCTGCAATTCGGATTCAGTGCGTATTCTCCCAAAATTTGGTGCCAGTCTGAGAAAATCGCTCCAAATTCTGCCAATGGGACCCTGGGCGAATTTCGTGTGAATTCTGACAACTTCTGAAAATGACACGTGAGCCCAAGGTGAACTTCGCCGAATTTAGGCCGAATTTTGTTGTTTCTTGGGCTCGATGAATATCTTATTTTGATTGCTTGATCATGCGATTCCATCAAAAAATCTTGTGGGTTTGCGACTGCGGATCTATTATCTAACTGCACGCTTCTCTCATTAACATATTTTTGCATTGAATCCGAACCACACAATCAATACTGTTTATCCGTATTTTTTCCTTACTTGACTTGATCCACTATGTTCCTTCAGAGCCCATTCTCTGTAGTTACGTCAATTGTTCCAATGCGTGCACGTAATTAGACATATATGTGGAAGAGAAAGGAGGTGCAGGAAAGAACGACTCAAACCAAGTCTGGCTAGAAGGGTTTTTAAATTTTGTGGAAGATTTGCACAACACTCTTGATTCAAGCTTACGCTCTGCCTTCCTTGAACTTTTCTTCTCATGATAATTTTGATTATTTCTTTAATAGTTCTGAACTTGACTGATTTTTTAAATTGTTAACATGTTCGTTGACTGACTTGACTTCAGGTTTTATTTGACTCTTTAATCAATTTTATTTTTCTAGTTTGTGTGCATTATAAGTTACAAATTTGGGTGGGCATATATATATATATATATATATATATATATATATTTCTTATAAAAAAAAGATTTGTAAGGACGAACCCAAAACGAATCAAACCCAGCCCAAAAAAAATTTGGACAAATTTTGAGCCTGAATCTCGAACCCGCATCCAAACCGGAATCCGAACCAGCAACTTAGAGAGCAACAAACCACACCATTGAAAGTAGAGTGAGCTATAGAAGGATGCACAATTGTGATCGATGGGTGGATAAATACTACAAATCAACCACTACGTAATGTCATAATAACATGCAGCAAAGGGCTTATATTCTAAAGGCAATAGACTATTCACGGAAAGAAAAAAAAAGCAGAATTTCATCATAACCAGCTATGTGACAACATTGAGGAAGTGGGAGCATCACATTTAGTCCAAGTTGTTACTGATATTGCCTCTATTTGTAAAACAACAAGTATGATGGTGCAAAAAATGTACAAGCATATATTTTGGACACCATGATGTCTGCATTCATTGAATAATGCACTCAAATATATTGGCAAGTTCCAATGCATTTCAAATCTCATAAAAAAACAAAGAGAAATAAAAATGTTCATATGTAATCATCACCATCACCACAAACAAGTCGTTTAATAAAAATTAGTCAAGAACATTCAAAACTTGCTAATGCATGATAATCTTCTTCACCTTCTTTGCATCTAATTGAGGTGAGAACTTTGGTCCTTGATGATTGTTTTGCAGTTGATGTTAGATTTGTTCTGTATTTTATTAGGTTCATATGTGAGGTGATTAAATTTGCAAACTCGAACAAGCAATGTTTGGGAGAAATTTATCAAGAAATAGATTTCGTCTCTGAAAGAGTCATAAAAATAAAAGATCCAAACATCTTTCTTTAAACCTTAAAGTTAATGTTAAATGTTACAACTGTTCTTGTTTTCAAAGTCCTAAGTCATCCTAATTTTTTGGAAATTATTATATTATATTAAAAAACGATTTGGTGTCTCCAAGTACCCTTATCTCCTAGTGACCTTTGGAAATATGGAATTTCAGGTAAATTTTGGGGCAGAGCACTAAAGGACATGGGGGTGCATTTGATTGCTTAATACGGTTACAAATGACTATACATTAAGGCCTCATGGTGGAAAATAATCGTTAGCTATGATCCAAGCATTGACATTAGCACTGTCACAACCTCTACATGTTGCTATGGCCACTACAAGGGGTCCTGCCTATGAAATTTGAACTTGGATCCGACATGTCAAACTCCTCATTCGTCACTTCTAGATCCAAACCCAACAGATATAAATTCACTATATATTTATTTATTATTTATTTTAATTTACTTGCATATTAAATTGTTTACATAAATGATAAATTGCAATTTCGTTTACTATTTTTTAAAAATATTTTTTCAAATAATATATATTATTTTAGTTGCTATCTCTCAACCATCCCAAAATTTTGAAAATAAATTTGCTGTCCCCAGAATCCCTACCCCCAGTCCCCTATTCTAAGAACATGTGGGCTATTACTATATATAGACTTGCCTTGTTTTTAACAAACTCTATTAACTGCTTCAAGTTTGGATTCTATTGTATGTATTTGTTTAGATTCCATGGATAATTCTTCGTAAAGAGGATTTTATCATTTACAAAATGTAAATTTCAGTTGAAAATACCAGTTCCAATTATAACTGTTTGTAATAAATTTATGAATGTAAATTTATTCATAAATAAGATGTCAAAGTACCTGTTCAAAGACAAAAATGAGTGGCCCCACTTAAATTTGCTTAGCAAAATGTTGGCTGTTTCTTCCTCTCCACTGAAGGCAGAAAAAAATGCATTTTAATGAGAAACAGCATATGTATAATAACACTAATACTATAAAGTAAAATAAACCAATCCATAACTAATTTCACATTTTCTTTCAACCTAAATCAAATCAGTATTATTTTGCATGAAACCTCAAGAATATTTGATAAAAATTATCAATGAAGCCAACAAATCATCACAATCACCATGGGCAACAATGGATGCTCACATCCTTATATGATCATACCTAAGTTGCTGAACTGGAATCAGGCATGGGTATGGTTACTTGGGTATATGGTATGCCATTATGGAAGAAAAAAAATTGGGCTCAGTACAGTCTGGGTATGTTAGTGTACATATGAAAAACATATAAAAATCATAAATATATATATATTTGAATCCAAAAACAGTAACTAAGTTCAGAATAGCACATATCATGTATATGCTAAACAAAACTAATATAAAATTGCAAATGCACTATACTAATTCAATATCATTTTATCAAACTCAAATTTCATGATAGATATTGAATATATTTTTATATTTGTTTAGAAGGGTTCTCCATCTTTCAAACAAAAACGTATATGCTATAACAAAACATCTAGTTTTTAATCTAGAATTGCTTTTACCATATTAAAAAACCATTTCCAATTGCCTATAATATTGTATCAGTTCTCTTCTTAAATTCCAATAATCAATGGTGTGATTTTAGGCTTAAATCACTTGGTAGTTGTTAAAGCATTTAGCCAAGTGTCCCATTTATCTGTCCTGTTTCATGCATTATATATCAATTTGAGCTTTAGAATGGAAAATATATGAATAAAATCATATTATCACTTTAATGACAATACCCAACAAAAATTGACCCGATCTCCTACACAATAAAGTAATTTTGTTTTGATCAATGCATTTGATGACTCAGTGCACTTGAGAAGTGTCATAGAAAAGGAAGTTTGTATGATGGAAGTACAGAATGTTTTATTCTTTCTCAAAAGTAGAGGAAGAATACCAAAAGAGTGCTCAAATGTTGAATAATTTTAAGGTCTCTATAACTTGTTCAGGGAAAATGGACCAAGTAGACCTTAACTTTCTTTCCTATCCAGGCTGTATAGTTGGCAGTCATGGCAAGAAAAATTCGAGCAGCTGCAAACAAATTCAAGAATGGCAGAGAACAGTCCCGAGTGGCTGAAAGTATAGATTAAATTGTGTTTCTATTACATATGAACATCAGTTTATGGTTCAATGTTCATGCTTGAGGGCACATTTTTTATGGTCAAAAGTCAAAAGAAGACAGTCTAAACACATTGAAAATAATTTTCACCACCTAGAATCACTCGCCATAGCTGGAATTGTGCAGGTATGTACAGGTACATTTCCGTAACTGATCTGGCTCGAAATATTTGTGCCTTGGTCAAATCCACAGGCAAAAGAAATCATAACCTGAATTGTCTAGGGCTTTCAAGGATTTGGCAACTACAGATCATACCAGAAAAAATAATTGAATTATGGTGCAACATCCCATACATCAAATTATCTTTTACCTTCACACTGTGGGTGAAATTTGACATTCACTGAATGTGCCTTAATGATATTAGAACTATAAAATTGACACCATAAAATGTAACAACTATAGATCACTTCCATCCCCAAGCTAGGAACTAGAGTCATTGTATGAAAGCATAGGCATATGAACAATTGAAAAGTTGGTCATCATTTCTTTTCACCTACCTTAAGATCCTTTTGAATCAATGACATGGATACAATGACACAATTTACAGTTCCTCCATGGACAACTAATGTGTATTTATGTGGAAAGGCACTTGGTATTCATGTGTGGTTCTTTTAAGGCAAGTACTTAATAATTTAATATGAGGAGGACCAAAAACTATGAAACAGAAATAAGATATCTAAAAGTTAATAAAAAGTTATAGACTGTATTTGGTTGACTACACTGTTACCAAAATCTGTCGGTCTGTCACTTATAATTGCCCTTCTTTATGTTTTCTTTATTTACGGATTTGAAAATATAGAATTTATATTTCTGATAAATATTCTTTCCTTCTCTGCCTTTGTTTAGCTGCATGACGATAACAAGGGTAAATATGAAATTCTTCACAAGGCCATTATGATAGTAATAAAGAAACACATGTAGGAACGACAATTGTCCCTGTTCATTAGGGCAAGCGCAACAAGTATCATGATGTTTCCAACACAAAGGAATGATACCAATATGATGTGGAATATTAGCATTAATCGGTTAAGATAGCTAAAGATTACCTATTGCCTTCTTTGAGCTTCAAAATTCATAAGGTCCATCATCATTATAATTTGGACTTTCAAGAAGTCGAGGTGCAGTAAACTCCCAAAACACAAAGTGTAGCTATGAGTTATGGCACCAAAAACACCAGAAAATGCTTTTTAGGATCCACGCAGAGCGAAGAACTGGTGTGCCAGAATTTAATGAATGCCTAATGTTGGCCCATCTAATCCACACCAAGCTGAGAAAATCTGTACAACTCTGTAATGTCCCATTTCTCGAATAGGATTTAATAATAAATAATAAAAATAAACTGATGAACGAATAAATAATAATATAATTTATTATTTTATTAACTATAATACTAATGAAAAATATATAACATATTAATTAATAAAGTATGATATAATATTATATATTAATATTATAATATAATCTATTATTAAATATAATATATTAATATAATAATATAAAATATTACTAATAAAATATAAACTAAATAATGTTCTAGACTATCAAACTATATCTATATGTGGGTGTTTGGCCAGGAGTATAGAGAAGATTGCATCAAATATGATAGCGATGCCTAGGCTATCTTATAATCTGTGATTAGCCTTGGGCTATTCAATATGCTAAATACATTGATCTTTCTGGAAGAATCAGGGGATAATTATCAGGCATCAAACACCAAACAACAGGAGACTTGAAGACCGAATCATCCAGTCAGCACCTTAAGTTATACAGCCAGCAAATTGCGTTAATATGGACACAATACGTAAATACTACTTAAGGCCAAAATCAAATACAAATAGCTATTTGAAAAAGACACATCTCTTAGCTGTCCCTCCCGCAAGATACATAAGGGAACATTGAATGAGAACTTCGGGAGATAGACCTATCAATCATTTGGGGATCTCAGCAATAATCAGAAACACAATTACCCCTCAAAAATAGTCCCATTATTGTCGTGAGAATAAATATTCATCTCCAATACAATAGCACTATTACTCAAGCAATATCACTATCATTATTCCATATATAGACTATCATAATGAGCATAGCAAAGATAGATTATATTGTGAATTGCGCTAAGCATACATAAATAGACTAGATCATTAAGCATTTACCTAATTGCTCAATCAGATCCATAAACATTGTTCTTTGGATATTATTATTGTTAAAAAATACATGTTTATCTCATCAATTACATAACCCAAATATTTAAGGAGGTATCATATATTGTGATACATAGGAATAATCAAGATTTCAAGTAAGGGAGTCTCTTGCTGTTAGTTTTGAAGGGAAATCCTTGTAAATTCACAAGTTATCCTAGGAAGGAACATTACAAGTGGTATCAGAGCATAATCCTACCATCTAGTGGGAATAGTTAATGCAAACCTATCAAAGAAACGGGAGTAAAGCCAAGATGAATGAACAATTAGCCAATGAAATGAGAACTTTCATGGAACAAACTAATTAAACGCTTATCAGCCAAATGGAAAAATCAAACCAAGCACTACTGTACATTTTGCAAAATATGGGGAATTCAATTAGTAACATTAAAAATAATTCTTCAAATGAGAGACATAAGTTCCAACCACTTGGAGAATAATGATGGATCATCAGCATCTAAGGTACCCAAGCCACCTTTCCTACCTAGGGAAGTTATACCTAAGGAGGAAGAAGGACTAGATCAGCCTACAAACAGTACTGTCGACAATGCTAGAGCCTGTGCAAGTCTTGAGCCAGAAATCAGACAACTCATAACATTTAGAGAATTTTGTGAAGGCCAAAAGCATGAGACACCAAGAAGAGAAAAATTACACCCAAATAAGGATTTAAAACATAAATTGAATAAAGTAACACTTCCAAATTTTGATGGATTGGAGAAAGTTACAACTCATCCCTGGCTGCAAAAATTGAACACTTATCTTGCCCTTAGTCCAATTACGGAAGAGGATGCGCTTCAATTTGCAATACTCCATTTAGAAGGATTGGCACATGAATGGTGGTACCATGGGATACGCACCCAAGGCCATCAAAATATCATATCCTATGAAGAGTTTTCATAGAAACTTATTATAAGGTTTAATAGAAAGCACCCCCAAGAGGACTTTAAAATGCTGACTCAAATCAAGCAACAAGGAACAGTCGAAGGTTATATTGCTGAATTCCAAAACTCTCTGTTCGAGTTACAGGGGTAAATGATGATAGACTTACTTACCTATTTGTGGAAGGGTTAAGAGATTCACTTAAGGGAATGGTAAGTGCCCTCAAGCCCACGTCTCTTGAAGATGCCATTTAAATAGCTTTGAGGCTAGAAGTTTCGTCAAGTAATAGACCCTCAAGCAACAGTAAGTGCCCTCAAACCCACGTCTCTTGAAGATGCCATTTAAACAGCTTTGAGGCTAGAAGTTTCGTCAAGTAATAGACCCTCAAACAACCATACCAAACAATTACATGGTAAGGATGAAAAGCATAAGAGGGAATTCCCAAAAAGAAAATGCTTCCATTGTGACAAGAGCTTTGAACGCAGACATGTATGCCAAGACGAGAATGCCCAAAAACAACGAGAAGACCTAAGAAGAAAGAAATTATGTTTCAGATGCAAAGAACCATGGGAACCAGGGCATAAGTGTGGGAAAAGGAGTCAAGTCCATAGAATAGAAGTGGAACTCAATGAAGAAAAAGAAGGCACGTCGCATAAGAAAATAAGATATGATAAAGGGGATCTCAAGAACATTCAATCAAAGAATGGAGTAGAAAACCAATGAAGCTTCGAGGAGGTTCAACCTTAGTTGTGACCACAATTTGGAAGTTTGTTTTGATAGGTAATATAAAAATAATGATTAAACTATTTATGTAATTTTGATTATTATTAAATATTTAAGATGTGATTTAATTAAGGGGGAAAAAGTCTACAATTAAGGGAGAATCGCGAAGGGCACCCTATTGCAGTAGCAATTAAGGGAGAACGGCTATGAGAGCACCCTACTACTCTGCGATTAAGGGAAAACTGCTAGGGAACCCTATTTTAAGTACCTTTCCAACCAAGTCTGCACTTTAGGGAGAATCGTTAGGGAACCCTATTGCAGCAAAAGTTAAGGGAGAACGACTATGGGGGCACCTTACTGCTCTGCAATTAAGGGAGAATTGCTAAGGCACCCTATTGTAGAAGACTATAAGGGCACCCTATTACTCTGTGATTAAGGGAGAAGTGCTAGGGCACCCTATTGCAAGTACCTTTCCAACCGAGTCTGCAACTAAGGGAAAATCGCTAGGGCACCCTATTACAACAGCAATTAAGGGAGAATGACTATGAGGGCAACCTACTACTCCATGATTAAGGGAGAACTGCTAGGGCACCCTATTGTAATGTCAATTAAGGGAGAACCGCTAAAAGGGCACCCTACTATGCTACGGTTAAGGGAAAACTACTAAGAGCACCCTATTGCAAAAATAGATAAGGGAGAACTACTAAGGGCACCCTATTGCAGTAGCAGTTAAGAGAGAACAACTATAAGGGAACCCTATTGCACTGTGATTATGGGAGAACCGCTAAGGGAACCCTATTGCAGAAGTAGAAAAGGGAGAACTGCTAAAGGCACCTTATTGAAGTGGTAGTTATGGGAGAACTCCTATAAGGGCGCCTTATTGCACTGTGATTAAGGGAGAACGACTCAGGGCACCCCATTGAATAGGTAGTTATGGGAGAACTACTAAGGGCACCCTATTACACAACAGGTGAGGGAGAACCGCTATTAGGGCACCCTATTGTGCTATGATTAGGGCCCCCTACTAGAAGCCAAAGATTACATATCTTTGAAGAAGACATTCTTAGTGAATGTCAAAACTTGATCCACGACATTCTGAGTGAATGTTGGAAATGTAGAATTGCTTAGGGACAAGCAATTTGGGGAAGGGTGGACTGTAATGTCCCCTTTCTCAAATAGGATTTGATAATAAATAATTAAAATAAACTGATGAACGAATAAATAATAATATAATTTATTATTTTTTAACTATGATACTAATGAAAAATATATAATATATTAATATAATAATATAAAATATTACTAAAAAAATATAGAATAAATAAATAAAGAAATAAAAAGTAAACAAAATATCCATTCTAAGTCTCGCGCAAGTTCCCCATTACACCTATAACGTTCTAGAATATCGAGCTATATCTATACGTGGGTGTTTGGCTAGGAGTATAAAGAAGATCCCATCTAATATGATAGCAATACCTAGGCTATCTTATAATCTGCAATTAGCCTTGGGCTATTCAATACGCTAAATACATTGATCTTTATGGAAGAATCAGGAGATAATTATCAGGCATCAAACACCAAAAAATAGGAGACTTGAAGACTGAATCATCCAATCAGCACCTTAGGCTATACAGTCAGCAAATTACATTAATATGGACACCATACGTAAATACTAGTCAAGGCCAAAATCAAATACAAATGACTATTTGAAAAAGACGCATCTCTTAGCCGTCCCTCTCGCAAGATACATAAGGGAACATCGAATGAGAAGTTAGGGAGATAGACTTATCAATCCTTTGGGGATCTCAGAAATAATCAGAAACACAATTATCCCTCAAAAATAGTCCCATTATTGTCATGAGAATAAATGTTCATCTCTGATACAATGGCACTATTACCTAAGCAATATCACTATCACTGTTCCATATATAAACTATCATAATGAGCATAGTAAAGATAGATTATTATTGTGAATTGCACTAAGCATAAATATATAGATTAGATCATTAAGCATTTACCTAATTGCTCAATCAGATCCATAAACATTGTTCTTTGCATATTATTATTATTAAAATACATATTTATCTCATCAATCACATAAAACCAAATATTTAAGGAGGTAACATAGATTGTGATTCATAGGAATAATCAAGATTTCAAGGAAGGGAGTCTCTTGCCATTTGTTATGCAGGGAAATCATCATAAATTCACAAGTTATCCTAGGAAGGGACATTACAAATTCATTCGCAACTGTCTATCCAATGTAGGCAGGACGCCAGCCACATTAATCATATGATTCCATTTTTGCTTATCTAGAACTCCTCCCAAAACGTGGCAAAACTGCATGCAGCTTCCAGAGTGGACGTATTCCAAACAGCTAGGGAACAAACAGCTGTAAAAAGAGCTAGGATAGAGATGTCAATCAAGATAGTGAGGAAATGTTATTTCATTGGAAAAGTAGCCATGGTGCAGTTTGGTCCAGTTCTCTCTCTTCAGTCTATTGACTGAGTTTGTGTCCATCCAGAAAATGAAATTTGATGTTACCGACAGAAGTAACTGTTTTGTCACATAATTGGAGGCACAGCTTGCCCTCAAAAAACATAGCAATTTCCAAAAATTCAACCACAACCTCCAAGGGATTAATCAATTTCACTATTTTATTTCTCTTCCAACAAAAAGGTCAAGCTGATTTAAGCCCACAAATTGGCTCTCCCTAGTCATCACTAACCCACTAAAGGGCTCTATTTTGAGGTCGACTGCTCTCATCTTCTTTCTTTTATTGATTTCACAAAAACTAACAAACCAAATGAATTTTCTATAATATATTTTCAAAAAACGTCCTGCTTCATATTCTTGCATGCTCGACTCTTCACATTTATCCATCAAGTATCATACATCCAACACTGTAATAATATATGAATTTCTTAGCACTTAACATTTCCAAGTCTCAAAATTTGAGCATGGCCTCCCCACACCAAGTACCAACTTGCCTTCAGCTCTCAATTCAGCAAATGGGACCTCAATATTTGTTGTTATTTGTCAGTAATACGTTCTCAAGGGTATATTGGAATCTTCTGTCCTCATCTAACCGCTCCTGAGATCTCTACCACTATTGCCACACTATTTAATATGGCATTAAATCATGTCCTTCCATAAATGCATCCCTTGTTAAAGGTTAGGACAAATGCTAATAAAAAAAATTGACACAGTGACTGCAGTTCTCTTCATTAGATCTGCTTCAAGAACCACCTGCAAAACCCGTATCCTTTAGCATCCTCAGAATATTCTGCTTCATTGATTTTTCTTGTATTTTCAAGTTTCTTAAAGCCTATTTATCTAAACCAAATGACTGACAAATTTAGGATTCATCCAACAACTAATGTCATTAGTAAATTAGAATTTATAGGATATAAAAAAGTGGATGACATCTTATCCTGTCTGCTCGTGTTGCCTGTTTAAAATCACCTTGATTGTCCCAGATATAATGTTTTACCAATGAACTTATTGCTTTCACCTCCTTGTACACTTTCCAACATGGCATGAAGAATAGTAGTTCTTTTGCACCCACATTGATCTATGCATAGCATAAGAGAATGCCTATAACAATTAGTTTTCCAGAATAAATGATAGCTCCACCCTAGCATATAATTGAGTAGAATTGGGAAACTCTATTTACATACTCATAATGGTATGTCAGAGTCATTAAAACTAACAAAAATATGCAATACTTTATAAAGGTCATCCTCAGTTGCCATTTCTTTTTATATTAAAGATAATGATCAAAAGTAAGCATAGATTGAAACACAACATTAACAAGAAAATTAATAGCCTTAAAGAAATCACAAGAGATCACAATACAAATTTTTGATTGCTAAAAGAAATCTAGCCTATTTTACCTCAAATGCAAATACAGTTAGTTATTAGTGTCCTGTGTTTAATATGCATTGAAGTAAACTGTCAAAAGTAAACTACAGATTGAAATACATTCCACAAATGAGAATATGAAAGAGCATAAGGATTATGGGGATCCATGTCATACAAATGTAAATGATGAGATTAATAATCTATGTTAACATGCAAACACATTGTATGTTTCCAAACAGTCGTAGTTTCCTAAACACCAGTTTTCAGAATTTTAGAATGTTAGATACATCCATACAAACCCAACCACAACAATTTACTGTAGTACAGTATCCACTCCTTGGCATCAAGGGCCTTTCCCTTAACTATATCTTGGGTTATGGAGACATTATTAATTTTATCTCTGGCACAAAATGTTCATCGATCATGGATATTATAATGATTGTCTACCTTAAAGTTTTAAACCCCTCAGCTCCAAATATAGCCCTATCAACATATTTTGATCTTGTATTGGTCATTTTGCATTTGATAGACAATAATTTCATTGAATCTTTTGGACAAAGTCTTCCTATAGCAGATCTGACAACACAGATCTCCAGTTGTCAGAAAATGGTTTCCATTTTGGTCTTGATCAGCTCCACACTTCATTGAGGACTTTGCTAATAAAGATATTTGTACTTGTACAATATTTTTATCGATTAGGGTTTAACTAATTTAGGATTACTCCCTCCTATTTTATTTATGTATACTTAATGCAAAGTGTTTAGTTCATTTTCATGTATGTATATTTATCTCTTCCATACTCTAGAAAACAAAATGTGAAAAGGTAATATGATTAAGCATACTTCCATACCATATAAATAATGCTGCTGCTAATGCTTCTACACATGACAACTCACACGGTCGACCATAGTTCACTGGATTCGCAGCTACCAGCCAAGGTACTGTTGCACAAAAAAGAGCATTTAGAAAAATAATAGTCATTAAGATCATTATATGGGATGCAATATTTTGACGCAAATAAAATTTAGAAAGATTGAAGTAGAATATTTTTCCATTTTTTTATATTAAACAAGATTATATTGATATAAAATAATAAAGGTCATTAAAAAAAAATTGAGGAAAGCCACTTCCACATGACAGGGCATATTACAAATAACGAAAGAAAGAAATTATATCAAAATCCATGAATGACCAAGGATAGGTCAAACTCAAAGGGTCTCGAACATACTTCAGTTACAATAACAAACAACCAAATGGGGGAACCGTAGACTCGTAGCAAATACAAATAGCAATTATAAGGAGACTGCAAAAACCTGAAGAACTAAGTAAAGATTAAAACAACTCACCAGAACCGTATTAATAGAACAGAGAATGGCTAAGCATTCAAAAACCTTTGTGGCAGTTAGCCGGCCACATGCCTTCTAGTTGGGAGGATGAGAGTGGATGCATGTAATGTCCCCAAATTTTGGTGAAAAAAATTAATTATTTTAAAGTTGTCCAGACAGATTAAATATTAAAAGGATGACTTTATTTTAATTAGTTTAATTAAAAGTAACTTCAATAAAATAAATATCACTAAAAGTTACTTTAATTAATAAATCTCTCCAGCTTGTTCAAGAAGCTACTTCATGAGGGAAATTCTAGATAAGATAAGATAAGATAAGATAAATTATTAATGTCCAACAAGAGACCACCAAAAGGGTCTAAGGGACTAAAAGCATACAAAAGGCAACCGCCAACAGCAGGAACACCAAACGATGTCCGAGGAAAGAACCAAACAACACAAGAAAGCAGAAAGTAGTAGAGCTGGAAAGAGCGACAAGAGGCCCTAACCAGGCGAGAAGTAAACCAACACTAAAGGGTACGGTCCAGGGCGAGAATGATCAAGAGCCTCAAATCGCCACTGAGTGACTCTGGAGATGGAGTGTTGCTGCCAAGTGGAGATGGAGTGTTGTTGCCAAGTGTGGCCTCTACGAGGTCTCACAGTCCTGGTGTGACCAGAAAGAGGACCAAGAGGACGCTTCGTGCCCCAGGCCGGGGACACCGAAGTGAAAAAGGATGTGATAAGCTGGTCTAAGCTCTAGCTCGACGAGAACTGAAGCTGCAGAGTGGAATCACGAAGCCGCGTGGTCTCCTGTAAATAAAGAGCAAGACACCACTGATCGGTGTATCTGAAGGAGGAGAGGGATCTACACTCTCTAAACAAGAAATGAAACCTTCTTCTGACCTCGTAGTAAATGGGGCAGCGGAAGATGAAGTGTGTCTTGGTCTCAGCCTCCATCAAGGTGCAAAGGCGACAGGTCCGGTCGTCTCTATCAATGTGATGATCAATTTGGATGCGGAGCCAGTGGGACCAATTCTGAAAGATCCCAAACAAATACGGAGAGAGTGACTCCAGCAACGAGCTAAGTATGGAGGGCACACAATGACCCATCCTGAATCACCATATAGTGCTCTGCATAGAAGGCCATCCTCGGATGGCGCCCCCCAAGAGGGTTACTCCATGTCGTGATAATATACTGTTTGTAGATGTCAAGTATAACATGCCCATTCAACTCCTACTAAGAGGGGAGGAGATGGGCAGGAGCATCCAAAGAGAACTGAAAGGTGGGTAGGCAATCAATCGAAATCCCTATGGACCCCAGCGAAGCAGAAGCTTGGGTGTACCAGCAACAAGCTCTGCCAGAAGGGTCGGAGCATGCGATCGTCATAGAAGAGCAGTAGGCTAGATAGGGATATCTCTGTCGACCATCAACAGAATCAATGAAGCCCCTAAAACAGTGAAGGAACTAGATCAGATTGAAGATGGCCACAAGTCTGAAAGGATGTGCCCCAAACTCAGCTAGAATAACGCTATGAGGAGTAGATCAGTGACATCTGATAAGGCACCGAAGGAGGATTTGAACTCTCTCAATTGAAGTCCAAACAGACTCTAGGAGAAAGGGCCCCCACACCACGGAGCCATAGAGCAAAGTCGGCCTGACTAAGGAATCCAAGAGGGACAACTTGGACCTGATCTCCTGAAAGTGATGTCTGAAGCACTGTCTCTCAAGCAAAGCCAAGGAACCTAACCCCTTGTTGACACAAGGTTGCATAGCAGGTCTCAAATTGAAGCGAGGCCCATAGAGCTTACCCCCAAGGTAAGTGTAGGAGGATGAAATCTCGATCTTTGTGCCCTGGAAGTAGAAGTGAAGATGAGAGGTCTTCAAGCAATTGAAGACCATCACCCGGGTCTTACCAAGGTTCACAACCAACTGTCGAAGATCACAAAAGGAAGCCAAGCCGTCAAGGAGCCAAAAGACCCACATCATCGACAAATAGAAGAGTGGAGATAAGGACCTTGTGCAAATAACAACCATCGTCAGGGAGTGAGAAATCCCGGAGGAAAGCCTCGAGCTCATCAATGTAAATGCCAAATAGCGTAGGGGAAAGAGGGCAGCCCTGCTTCACCCCAATGGTGCTCTAGATCGGGTCAGAGAATCCCTACGGGGTCCTAAACCTGCCCACCATGCTCTCGTAAAGTCTCATAATAGCAATCAAGAGAGTCTCGGAAATCCCAATGTCTCTAAATCTCTGAAAAAGGGCCACCAGAGGAACAGAGTCAAATGCTTTACGAAAGTCTACAAAGCAGCAATAGACTTTCGTAGAGTGGTGTCAGGCCTCGTCAATGATAGCACGCAAAGTTAAGATGTGGTCCATGGTCTGAAAATCAGTGCGGAAACCTGCCTGCCCCCTCGCACGGCAATGTCATTGATCAAGCTCTCTAGATAGAATAGTATTTAGAACGGTGGCGTAAAGTTTGGCAAAAGTGTGCCCAACCATGATGGTTTTGTAGTTCCCGGGATCCGAGACCGCTCTGGTCTTATGGATCGGGTATATGATGTGTCGAGAGTGGTGTGTTCAACAAAATACTTTTCTAATATAGAAAGTATTAGAGAATCAATCACCTAGCCTTTAGTTAACTCCTAAAATTTTGATTATGTTATAAATTTAATTACATATTATTCTCACAAGCTACTTTGATATTTATTTTATTTACACCCAACATTTCTCTAATTTTTTTATTTTATCACGATTAAGTAACATTGTAAAGAATTAATACAAGTTCATTTTCTCTCATATGTGATTTGTTGGCAAGCTTTTTTCTTGGGCTTCAATAGAAATTCTCTCAACAGATAAAAATAAATGATTTGACAAGAATGCGAAAGCTTAAGGTAGAAAGAACAAGGTCGTTACAAAGCCGAGGAGCTGCACAACGGAGTGTTACAAAAGGAACATCGGTTAAGCGAGCCCACGAGCAATCTACAACAGCCAATCCTCTTTTATGAAGTAAAGGCTGGTCCTCCTTTGACACACATTTATTTCCCATAGGACTGCACAAATAAACAAATGTCAGAATGTTAGAAATGAGCAAATTCCTACTAAGGAGAATGAATTTGATTAATGTCAAATTTAGTTCCTTTCCACTGAGCCTATAACATAATAGAGAAGAAATATAAATGGATTCAGCAACTTCCAAATGATATGTCCATTGTACCAGTGAAACCAACCGTGTAGTAAAACCTCATTGACAATGAAGCCAATTAGAAAATGAGAAATAGGTTCATTTGATTCAAAAATTAAAAAAAATAATAATTGTTCCCCAAATGTAAAATATCTGACAGTATATGATTAATTATACTCAATCCCCTTTCTGCATTTCCATAGATAAACATATGGAAGCAAATTTACTTGATTTTTTATCTAAGACGTTAATTAAAACTTCAGGATATCAAGACAACAAAATACCTGAGAACAATGCCTCCAAAACGCTGATTTAATCTCAATTCCTAACACATGGAAGATTAAAAAATCTATTAGTACAATCAAACTACAGACCGTGCCAGTCATTCATCAGCAGTTTCGTTATTAGCAGTGTTCAATTTTTGTTTTCCACTATCTACAGTATCAAATAGTTAAAAACATTTTACAATACCATTTTATTACAACTTGATGGTCACTGTTATCTGTCAGCTAGTACTAACATCATGCACTCTTCCAGCTAAGCACTATAAATGTCAATATATGGCAAAAATAATCTAAAATAAAAATCATGCGAGCTAGTGTCACATACCCCTTTCTTAGTAAGAAATGGCAAATTCAGTCTCAAGATGTAATAACAACCCCCTTAAATAAAAATTCAGAAATTTGGCAGATTGAAATAAATTAACAACATGAACACATGTTTGATAGTTTGCTGTTGTCATAAGAATGGTATCTCATCTCTCAAAATGAAAATCACTGCTGGCACCAATTTCATGATGAATAAAATTCAAATAGATAGTTCATTACATAAAATGGATAATTTTGTGAACAAAAATTTGAAATACCTCAAATCAGGAGCCAAAAGTTAACCATACCGACCTGATACATCAATTTGAATGCGGGCAGGTCTGCAATTGGTTTAATACAATGTTGCATGGAGACGGGTACTTGGGTACTTCGGAGATAGGTACGGGTACGGGTACCGTCTTTTCTCAAAATAGGAGACGGGGTACTTTGGCTACGTCAATTTTTTTATATATAAAAATTAATATTTTATATAAAATCTGAAAATATGATGACATTGAGTTTTCAAAACAAGAACAGTGATAAAGTTTACTTACTATCAAACATTAGCTTTGAAGATTAAGTACACATATTGAAGTGTCATACAATCATTGTATCAAAGTTTCAAACTGATTGGTGATTACATATTGAAATAATCTTGATAAATTGCAAACTGATACACAAACAAAAAACTGAAACAAAAATCAGAAACCTTAATCAAGGTCCTGTTGATGTGAGTTTTGCTCCACTACAACATACGGAATCGAATACTTAGTATTTCGAGATGAAACTGTTGACATATTTAAGTTGTTATTGGTTACGTCAGAGGCAAACATCAGATCTATTGGAGCACCGGTACTCTTCAATATGCACCGGTAAGACCAAACAGGTAGACCAAACGAGTAAGCGGTGTACTTTGCTAGTCACGCTTATACCAGTCTTATGAGACATATAGCGAAAGTATGACCAACTGAGTATAAGTTTAATACTAGTTGAGTGCATGATAATCCGAACCAGATTATGCGGAACGGTCTCAATTAAAACCGGATTATACGGAGCATTCACAGTTGAAACTGAAGTTAGCTTTTTAACTGGAGTTAGCTTTATTTCATCTACGGGTGTTTCAATGTAAACTCAAGATCATTTTGCAAGCTTTTTCTCATGCATGATTTATGGGTGAGTTTACAGCTTGGCGGAACTGTGAGAAGTATTTTTAATAAGATTAATGTCTTATAAATACAGGTCATAGGATACACAAGAAGTGTTGTTGAATATTCAGAGCAGGAGAGAGATATCTTCTGAGAGACATTACAGTCACAAGAGGTGAAGAGCAGAGAAAAGTTCAACAGCCAAGCAGAGCGGAAAGGGTAACAGGTATGATCTAATCAAACAGAAAGTGTCGTTACAAATCATTGCTTTTATATTGTTAAGCATATTCAAATCCCTCAATTAGGGTGAACCCTAACAAGTTCTTTGTAAAAATCCCTTCACCGGGTAACATCTTAAATTGGTGTTGAAAGTCTTTTTACAAGGCAACTCCTAATAGGGTCAAGATCTTAACAAGTCTTCTACCAAATCCCTTTACTGGGTACCACTCTCACAAGTGCTTTGTAAGCTCTTAACAGGGCACCTTTATTACTGCAGTAGTAAAGTTGTGGGTTCTATCCCACCGTGGTTCTCTCCTTCTAACCGAGGGTTTCCACGTATATATGTTGTGTTGACCTATGTATTTCTATTTCCGTTTATGAGTGATTGATTATATTCTTTTAATTCTGCAAGAATATATATAAGGTTTAATTGGAATAGAAATTGTATTTACTGATTCACCCCCCCCCCCCCAATCAATAACCGGTTAGGATTAATAGAAACACCAAATCTCCAACTCTCTCTTAAAACAGGATGCTCATATGCTAAACAATGTGTCTAGATTGTGTGATCAAACAAGACAACCTCAAGGTTCCTTCTTAATTGTGGACTTTACTTAGTTTTGTGATGTAATATGTTGGTTATCACAAAGGGACTTACATTGTTCATTCAATAGATATCAACTACTTTAACAACTCCAATCACTTCCAACCAACAAACTACAAGGAAAGAAAATCTAATCTAACTCTAAGAATGTAGGATAATGAGCCTCTAACCAATCTTTGCTTAGGCATAGGAGGGTGCTAGCTTCTAAGGATGCACGAATGATTTTCACATTGTCAATATTCATCCAAATACCCTATGAAGGTGCAATCTAAATGAATGTCTCCAATAGAATTTAAACACTTGCAATTTAGGCCCAGATCTAACCTTGCACTGTTACTTACAATCAGCAAGTACCAAAAGGTATGGACACTAGCTCCACCATCAATCACCATTCAACAATATCTTTCACTCATCTACTTCTATTTCTACTTAACATGAAATGAAATCTAATCTAAGTGAGGAATTGAAGAAACCAAGCAACACTTCAAAGAAACATTAAGTAATCCACCATAAAGACCAACAATGAATCATCAATTACTTTGATAGCATTATGGCAACAATTTCATCAAGTCTCTTCTCCTACTCTACCTCTACTAGTAGCTTCTTCTCTAATGAATCTAAAATCTCTAACCCACTAACTATTACAAATGAGAAGGCCTTGGCCTTTTATAATTGTTCAATTACAATGAAGGGCCAAGATTAATCCCTACAAACCCTAATTAGGGTCGCCACACTATCAACCAATTACATGAAGGCACCACTCTATGGCCAAAAAGAAAATTACAATGCTTTTGAGAGTCATGGAGAAAATTGTACACTTGGCATAATATGATTGGGTGTGCTTGAACTGTTGGCATTAAGTGATGGTAACCGGTAAGCCTGCAACCAGTACAAGTATTGTCATTGATTGGCAAAAGAGGATAGAGATTTGTCATCCCTCTAAAGTCTAAAGATCTAAGGAGATCTGTATGAAAAGAGGCTGGTTTGGCAACCGGTGACAACATGCAAGAAAGAAAAAACTGTAATCAAGAGCAACCGGTCACTACACAAAGCATCAACAACCAGGTAATGTATACAGTCAAGGAAAGGAGGATTCAACAGTCAACGAGGACCAGGATACAACCGGTGTAAACAAGCACAGAGGAAGTAAAGGTACAAACCGGTGTCAACAACACAACCGAGGAATGTGCGATCGGTAAGCAAAGGGACAGTGACAGGTCAAAGACTTGCCTGTTCACTACATGAGGATCTCAACTGATCTAGTAATGACTCCAGTATGAACCAAGTAAGTCAGAGTCAACTATCTGTTACAACCAACTCTTTGACAGGGATTTCCTGCACTAAATCCGGAAGACTTTGAGTTAACATGGTGATCGGCTTGAGGCACGTCTGGAGGTTTTAAAGCCGAAATCTGTGGCTTTAAAACGAAGAGTTATCTCTTTTGAAGGAAAGGTAATTGACACGCATCTATTGCTTTCCTTATAAAGTAGAAAAAGCAAATGCATGCATCGAATGTTTCCTCAATAAACTGGTACTCCACTGAGTGATGTATCCGAAAGGGATCTGTAATTAGGTCATGCATGAGAGGCGCAATTAGGGCAAGAACTCTATATATTCTTCTGCCTATTGAGAATAGAAGTTGCCTTCATTCTACCAAGAAAAAGAGTGAACCTGTATGCTAAAGAAGCTAGGGCGAAAAAAAGTGAGAAGAAGAGTGTGCAAAGAAGTACAACAGTAGAGGAGAACATACCTGCGGTGATTGGTGATGCTTCTCAGTTGAGCACAAACAGAGATCTTATCAAAATTGTAAAAGGTCAATCTTTCTATTGTTTTCTAACAACTACAATAGTTAAATCCCAGTATTTGGGTGGACTCTAACAGGTCCCTTGTATCAAATCCCTTAACCGGGTGACATCTTTCAAGGTGTTCTAAGTCCTCTAACCAAGCAGGCACTAACCGGCCTTATTGTTATAAATCCCTTAACTGAGTCGCATCTAACAGTGCATTGTAATCCTTTAACCAGGAAGGCTCTTAACAGGGCGTACTCCATAAGAGTACAGAATTTGTGAGGTCTCCTCACACCATGGTTTTCACCCTAACCGGGTTTCCACATGATAAATCTGGTGTCACTGTGTGATTGTTTGTTTGTTGTTATTATATGCTTGAATCTGTTTTGGCTTACAATTATAAGTACACTTCACTAGATTTAAAGAGAAAAGTTTTAGAGGTGCTAATTCACCCCTCCCCTCTCAGCACCGGTTGGGATTGTCATGAACACGTATAACTACAAATTTTTTATTGGTAGAAGATAGGTGGAGGCCACCTCAGCATCCTTATCTTGTAGACTTGATCAATCCTTTGGTGATGAGAAAATATCTCTTGATACTCAACATTATCAAGCCTTCGATTGTGATGGCGTATTCCCAAGTTGCTTTATCTTCTCAAATTTTCTTCATCTTTGTTCTTGGAAATTTTCTCTATGCCATAATTTGACCTTGATTGCACTTGTAAACTTGAATCTTGAACTTCTTAAAGTGATGAATTCTTCATGTGGTTGGATCCTTCAAATGAACTTGGATTTCCGGAGGAATTCAAGTTAATAAAAAAATTTCCCTAGTTTTTCTTTCTCCTTGTTCTTTACTTTCTTGAACTCCATCTTGATCACGATCTTGAATTTTCCTTTTGATAATCTGATTTTGAACCTCCTCATTTGAAGTCCTCAAACTTGGTCTTGCTTGAAGTTTTGAGCTTGACCTACCATCATCTCCTTATCCTCCTAGCTTCTCCCTTAACAATTTACCTTGCAAAACAAGAGAGAAATTGCATTAAGTTCATGAAAGGATGAAAGAGATCTGAATGATTTCATAAAATAAAATTGCATCAATATCAAAATAAAAGGCTTTTGATCATGGATTCTCTCTAGTTTTAAAGAAAACTACTCTTTGCTCTTGCAAATTTTGAAATGATATCAAGTTTTTGATTAAGAGCAAAATAAGTTTTAAAGGGACCCGAAATCCTTTACTTGAAATGATATCATGTTAAAATCTGCAAAACAAATGAGTTTTGCAACATAGCATGTCCAGATTTAGTTCTCTCGCCCTCCTTTTAATCTCTGATTTTTTTGCAAATAAAACTGCCTTATGTACTCGCTGCCTCTTGGAGTCTCCAAATTGCTCACAAACGTTAATTCAAGATGTTTTGCTGTTGCCTCGAGAAGATTCAATTCTTTATGATTATTTGGTGCCTTGAAGGGAATAATTTGCTGTCTATATCAGAGGTGAATTTGCTGCCAACTCAAGAAAATTTTGCTGCTGCTCGAGGAAGGAGGTAATCCGCTGCCTTAAGCAGAGATAGACTTGTTTTTTATTTGATATTGAAATGGATCAACACTACCTCCCTTATATAGGCGATTAGGAAATTGAAGAGACATGCCTCTACAAAGGGCCAACTTAATGCTTTTAACCCAATTAAAACATTTCATTTAATCTCCATCATCCTTAAGGCGGACTTAATAGAGGGGAATCAAAGGCAGGATTTTTGTCCTTTTTAATTATTAATCCAATCGTCTTCTTGTCTTGATCAAGCCCCTTCCTTCATGGGCAGAAATCCAGTAAGGGAGAAGAATTTGAATTCCTCTGAGGGTGGTGGAATCTGCCACTCTTAGAGGAATTTTTCTTTTGTCTCCATTCTCTTTCAAACTCCATTCTTTATTAAATTCCCCAGCCATTTCATCTTTCATTTTTTGTTGATCTTCACTGAATTATGGAGGCCTCAATTCATGTTTTCAAGCCACAAATACAAGGCGGAAATCACCATGTCAAGAGGAATTTAGATTCCTCACCCCACCTCAATCTCCGTCTCAAGGAAAACTCAGCTCAGTTAGTCATGATTTCCCCTTCTTAAAATCAGATCTCCCTTTCATTGTATTTTGCTCAAGTTTAGAGGGTTTCACATTGGCAATTTCTCCATCTCATGTAGGGGCGGAATTTAAGCCTAGGAGAGGAAATTGGATTCCTCCAAGGCTGGCAGATTCCACCATGTCTAGAGGAATCACCTCTTACCCTTTGCTTCAACTTTTCACCTTGAATTCCTCCCACTAAATCTTCCAATGTCTCGTTGTTTCTTTATTGCAGTGCAGATTGGGGTGCTGCCCTCATGTTTTATTAGTCTAACAATAGGGCAGAAATTTAGGTGTTGAGAGGAATTTGGATTCCTCAAGGACAGGCAGATACCGCCTTACTAGGCTGTTGGCTCCTTTGCTTACTGATTTCTCCCTCATTTCCTTCATCTTTGCCTTTAATGGCCTTCAATATAGTGGCAGAAATCAAGGGGCGGAGAGGAATTTGAGCAACGATAGGAGGGTGGAAATCAAGCATGTTAGAGGAATTCGGATTCCTCTGGGGCAGGCTGAATTTGTCATGCCTAGAGGAATTTCCTCTATGCACAACTTCACCTCAAAAATCAATATTTTGCATTTCTTTCATTTTTTCTCGCCAAAATAGACTTGGGGCTCACTTTTGCAAGGGGCGGAATTTTGGGGGGTCAGAGGAATTTTCCTCTAGGGCAAGAGGAATTCGCCATGCTCAGAGGAATTTTCCTCTCTTCACAACTTGTTGTCTATACTTAGTCATTTTATCAGCTCAAAGGGTGGGAGGATTTATATAAAATATAACATTTAAGTATAAGTTACATTATATTTTAAGTTATATTTTATATAAATATTGTCAAGATGTTTGAGATAGGTTTCAACTTCATAGGAGTTATGATAAAGATTCTAGATTTTGGGGGTTTCCAAAAAAAAAAATTGAGCCAAATTTCAGGACTCAGCATGGCTTCAGCAATGTTACCTCCCACAACCTTTCTTGACTTTCTAAGGTCAAATTGAAGCTGGAAGGATTTTCAAAAGATTATAACTTGTTTCATCACAAATCCCTTGTTTTCAAGAGAAGCAATCCTTTCATTTGCTTCCTCTAACTGCTTCACCGGTAACCCTCCATGATCTTTACTCAAGCGGTTAAGCTTCTTTACCTGAGAACTTGACTCTGATACCAATTGTTAATCCTAACCGGTTACTGAGAGGGGGGGTGAATTAGTAAATTCAACTTATTTAATACTTTTTCTTTTTCTTTATCCTGTTAATACTAAAAATATAATTAATGCTTAAATAACTTGAACAGAAATCACATACACAAGTTAACACAGGATATATATGTGGAAACCCTCGATTAGAGGGAGAAAACCACAGTGGGACAGAACCCACGAACTTCACTACTGCAATAATAAAGCTGCCCTGTTAAAGGCTTACAAAAGCACTGGTTAGAATGCTACTCTGTCAAGGGATTTGATATAGATTGGTTAAGATCTTGACCTTGTAAGGAGTCGCCTTGCCAGAAGACTTAAGAACATCAATCAAGATGTCACCCGGTGAAGGGATTTATACAATAGAGCCTGTTAGGGTTCACCCTGATAAAGGGATTTTTATGAGCTTCACCCAATAAAGAAGTGATCTTCTTTTAGAAACTCAATTTGTCAATCAGATCATACCTAGTCTTTTCTCGCCCTGCTTGGCTGTTCAATCTCTTTCTTTCACTCGTGGTGACTATAACCCTTCTCAGAAGACTCGGCTCTTCTGCTCTTCTCTCTTTTTGCACTCTTGATTTTCAACAACACTCTAATGCACGATGACCCGTATATATAATAATCTTCTCATTACCACACCAAATAGTGGTGCCAAGCTGTAACTCTCTCAAAACGCCGCTGTTCTAGAAAGCGATCTAAAAGTCTCGCATGCAGATCAAGCCAAAAAGCTCGCATATAGAACTTCAGTTCATCTTGAAACGATCATAGAAAAACTCTAATTCATCTTAAAACGCTCCGCAAAAACCAGATCGGATTATAAAGCACGGACCGGTAGATCTGCTTCTTTGAGCGGTAATTGGTGTGCTACCAGTTGAGTCATCTGCCTCCTATGGTTTCCTGCTAGACTGATTGGACAAGACCGGTATTATTGTGACCGGTGTAGGTACACTGGTTACCTAGTAAGTTTAATGGTTGTCGACGGAGACAACTACCGGTTTACCATTGTTGCTCTAACTTAAAGACCGGTGTGTTTGATATTTGCCAATGATGACAACTAAGCCTAATGCCAAAACGGTCCATAACAACTTTCAAACTTATGACCGTTCACCTTCTTCACAAAGCACAAAATGACAAAAATTGCAACTTTGCAACTTCATGACTTTCTTCACAATTTGACAACTTTTACAAAACTTAACAAAACTGACCCTATATGACTCAAATATATCAAACTTGGTCTAAATAGACCTTATTACACATATGAAGACATAAAACAACACTAAACTCCAAAAATGCATCTCCTAGATCCCATATGACAAGGTGCTCCTACTCTAGAGGAAAAACAACGCGTGAGCAAGGAAAAATGCAGCACAGAAAGCCCTTCGCAAACACACGAATACCCACAAAAACGGACATGAAAACCCATCACGCAGACCAAAAAAGTAGAAAATGACATCACACACAAGAAGAACAAATGTGGGCTTGAGAAAACTGCACTGGGAAGAGAAAAATAATCGCACGGGCTTCAACAACATCCGCAATAGAAGAAAATAGGTCACAGGACAATAGGAAAACCCTCAAATGAGAAAAACAACGACGTTAAGAATCCACAAATTAAAACTTCAAAACTTGATCATACAAAAAATATTGATTGTAGAAAGCCCTCAATTTAGCAAGAATCCGCGATTTCTTCCGCCAAAAAAAGGAGCAACCTTCAATTTTATTTTTTGAAAAAAAAATTGAATTAAAAAAAAAACTTTTTAAAATTTCTCAAGAAATTTTCAGATTGCCCACAAATTTTTTTTATAAAAAAGAATTCACCAAATAAAATCTCGCTTAATACCATGAAATGGTAATTGCTTGATTCAATAATGAAGACTAGGTTTACATATATAGGCAATTACATTACAATGTTTCTAAACAAAACAAATATAAACTAAAGACTAAATAGAAACTAACTAAATAAACTAAATATTCCTAACGGACCATTAAATAATAAAATATTACTTTGATACATTAGTCATCTAAACACATCAACTTTTCATAGGCAAGAAGGCACAATTTGATCAAATACAGATGCCATAAGTTACCATTCAAGATCAACTTGTAGATGGATTTACAAATTTATTGCCTCATAACAAATGCAATTAGTTTACAACTGGACTCTTTCGAATAGCCAATGCACACAAATTAGATTTCACAGAATGTGCCAAACATTAACAAATATCTAATACTTGGTAGCTTATGAGAAATAAGGTTACATTTGGTATACCAAATACACTAAAATTTTGAAATGTATATATGAAATCTCAATTGAATAGAAACCAATGTGTTATGATTCCAATCTTGGTTTCGCTTTCTGCTTTAATATCAGAGTCTGATCAAACTGAATATCCAAGCCATTTGATAAATAAAACTGGATTTGTGTTTGCTACAATTAACTCCACTGGTTTCAAGTCATAATTAATCAGAAATATTTGTGGTTGTATCCACACCCTCCATTAAAATAATTATCTTCATCATATTAGATGGGTCACCATAACTGTTAATCGTTTTGTGTGAAGGATTACCGATTTAGCCATATAATTACATATGTCAGAGCCAACAACAAATAGTTGCAGGGGCTATTGTCTATGGTGATGACACTGTGTCTCTTTCCCCTTTGATGTGAAGGGACATGGTTTCTTAACGACTTAATTATTTTCAAGAAGATTCAGTCAATAATTTAATGTGAGGAGTCCAGGATGTTCTTTAACAATATGTTAGCCCAACAAATGAGACAGGTGCTCAGAATTCTGCACTTTAAAGAAGATCAGCTTCCAGCTGTCTGATTGGGATTTCTGCATCATTTCAAACCCTTATTGGCAGTTACATTGAGCCAACCTATTTTATATTATTACATGCAAAATCAACATTGTCACATTCCTCTGGTGAACACTAGCAAAGTGCATTCAAGTTTTTCTATATATTCTTCAGGATTTCTGCATCATTTCAAACCCTTATTGGCAGTTATGTTGAACCGACCTATTTTATATTATTAGATGCAAAATCAACATTGTCACATTCCTCTGGTGAACACTAGTTGATGACACGTTTGCCAAATCTGGCCAGATATTATTCAAATCCAGCCAGATCTGTGTTTTCTGGACCAGCTGAATTTGTCTGTTTTGGTATGGACTGTCAAATCCTATAGAAATATAACCCTTTTTTTAAAAATAATCAAATTTCTGAATTCTTTTTACCCTCCTGATCGAATCATCTTTTTCAAATATGGTAACTACAGTTGATGCTAAAGAAGATTAATAAGGACACAACAGTATTTCCATTCAAAGAGTGTGCAGACAAAATTTAAACATCATCTTATTGCTTGAGGGGCCCAACCTCAAAAGCAACATATAACTGTCATATATATTGCCGTTGTTGTTTTTCCTAACTCAGACTCAATGACTCAGCAAAGATTTGACAAATTAAAAGGTACTTAAATTCATTAAAAAGCATTAATGTCATGCAGAATACATTTACAAAACATATGAAACAATGCTATAGAACATTGGAAAGTGTTATCAATTAGATTTGAATAAAAGAGGAGTAATATTACATCAGCTGTCAAAAATTATAAAAGCTGCCATGCATTCATATCACAGTCAACAGTTGTTTTGCAGGGCTCATAATGACAGTCCCAACCAGTGCTGAGAGGGGAGGGGTGAATCAGCACTTGTAAAAACATTTTCTTGCTAAATCCAGTGAAGTAAACTTACAACACAAAAGGCAAACAGATTTAAGCAAATAATAACAATAAGTAAACAATCACAAAGTGACACCAGATTTATCACGTGGAAACCCAGTTAGGGTAAAAACCACAGTGTGAGGAGACCTCACAAATTTTGTACTCTCCTGGAGTACGTCCTGTTAAGAGCTTTCCCAGTTAAAGGATAAAAGCGCACTTGCTAGAAGCGACCCGGTCAAAGGCTTTGTTACAATAAGGTCTGCTAGGACCTGCCTGGTTAAAGGACTTTTAAACACCTTGAAAGATGTCACCCAATTAAGGGATTTCGATACAAGGGACTTGTTAGAGTCCACCCAAATACTGGGATTTGTCTATTGTAGTTTGCTAGAAAACAATAGAAGTGTGATCTTTACAGATGGCGTTGCTTAGCCTGATAAGATCTCTATTTACGCTCAACTGAGAATCAACACCGGTCGCCGCAGGTGTATTCTCATCTATTGTTGTGCTGTTTTGCACAATCTGTTATCTATCTTTCTCTACTTTCTTTTACCCCTACTTCTGTAGCATATAGGTTCACTCTTTTTCTCGGCAGAATGAAGGCAAATTTTCTTCACAACAGGCATAAGAATATATACAGATTTGCTGCCCTAACTGCGCCTCAAATGTATGACCTAATCCTAAGATCTTACGATTACATCACTTAGTGAAGTAATGGTTTACTGACCAAACATCCGATGCATGCTTTAGCTTTATCCATTTTATGAAGAAAACAGCAGTTGCGTGTCAAGCAACCTTCCTTCATAGGATATAACACCTTGATTTAAAGCCTCTGAATCCAGCTTTAAATCCTTCAATCGCACCACAAGTTCCTTTACCTGCGCCTCAAACAGATCACCAAGACAACTCAAGATCACCTGGATGTACTGCAATAAATCCTGGTAGACTGAGTTGGTTGGAACAGATAATTGACAGTTAACTATGACTTCCTCGGTTCATACCGAAGTCTTATAATATATCCGTCCTTCGATCTGTTGCAGTTTCTTTCTTGTCTTACCAGTTGCATTGTCCTCGGTGTGCTTCCTCTCGCGTGGATTACCGGTTTCATTGTCCCTATTGTGTTATAGACACTAGTTGTATATTGCTTTTAGCTGCTCTTGTCTATACCGGTTTTAGCTCGGTTCTTGGGTGAAACTGGAATACTCTCTTCCCTAGTTGAGTGACTTGCCCAGTTACTGATGCTTAGTGTAGCGACCGGTTACAATGAATTACAAACCAGCCTCTCTTGATGTAGATTTTCTTAGAGCATTAGCCTGTATAGAGATGACACGTCTCTATCCTCTTTTGCCAATCAATGACAATATTTGGACCGGTAGAGAGCTTACCGGTTACCATCATTTGATGCTAACACATAATCCCTGTTGACAGGTCATTTTTTGGTTGAAAATAATAGAAAAAAAAACATCTGGCCAACTGTCCCTGTTGAAAGATTACTTTTTTATTAAAAAAATATTTAAAAGGGAAGGCCCAACTGCAAAACCTTGCTAGGGCCAACTGAGGAACTGACACAAGAAGGGCAGCTCACGGGCAGAACAGGTGCAGGTGAAGTCGAGGGCAGACAAAGCTCGGGCATGGGCGGAGAAGGGTCATCGCAGGTATGTGCAGAACAGGATCACTGGCAGGCATGGGTAGAGCAGTGAGAAGTCTTACAATAAAACTCAGATAAAGATAAGAAACCCTAGAAATAAATTTTCTTGCAAGAAATTTAATGAGAACTTGCAGTTACTTGAAGCAATTTGCATCCCCCGATTTACCTGAAGTAACTAGGCAAGTTAGTCGGTGCACACAAAAGCTCTGACATACTCAAGCTTGTATGTTTCAGGCAAGGTTTACACGTGGATTCCTAATATCTAAAATGAAAAAAATAGAAATTAATGCACAAGCATCTAAATGCTAAACAAAATGATCCTTTTGCAACTTCATAGAAGTTTGTATTTTGAAATTTCAAATCTAATCTGCAAACTGTATACAGTTACCACTAGCCACATAATTGCTACAGAATCATCTTATACTGACCTTCAATAATCCAAAGCGTGAAAGTTTGCGTCCCGTACACCTTTTTATGTCACACTGGCCAAAGTCCTGCAACTGAACCCATGTTATCTATCTGCTCAAGTTTTCAGCATGATAATAAAGCTGCTTACTAGTTACAATCATAAATACAGTACAACAGCACCATACATATACATACCCACATTGCAAGCTGAATATGCAATTCTTGAGTATCTCCATGTTCACCATCCTCTGCAAGATTAAGTTGGAAGCCTCTTAGTCATTTGAATATTTAAGGGGCTTAGTGAAGAATTGATGAACTTCATTTATCTTAATTTTTAACTATAGGAACTAGCTTCACGCATTTAGAAAGCAATAATTTAAGATCTTACTTCCCATTCCCTTGCTTCATTATTCCTAATGCTTTTTTTCAAGGTTGCATGGGGACAGGGGTACTTGGGTACTTTGGGTACGGGTACGGGTACGGGTACGACTAATTTTCAAAATAGGGGACAGGTGTACTTGGGTACGTCAATTTTTAAATTTAATATAAATTAATATTTTATAGAAAGTCTGAAAACATGAGTCATGACATTGAGTTTTCAAACCAAGAACAGTGATAAAGTTTGCACATGTAGTGTATTGTTTTCAGTTTCAGATTTGCAATATGTTTGTAATAATATATATGCTAAATGTTTAGATGCATAACAGAGAAAACAAACTTTAAACATGAAGAAAAAGATCATAAATCATATAAAAATAACATATCACAAATGATAAACTTCTGACTTAAATAGTGATAAAGTTTGCTATTAATCAGTATTGCATCAAAGTTTCAAACTGATTACATTTTGAATTAAACTTGATAAACAGCAAGCTCATAAGCTGACAGGCAAACAAAAAACTGAAATAAAAATCAGAAATCTTAATCAAGTTCGTTAGCTATGATGCTCTCCACCAAGTACCCATCGAGTACCCACTGAGTACCCAGTACGTGGGTATGTGTACCAGTACCCGGTAAGCGTCCCAAGGGTGTGGGTACGAGTACCCGTGCAACCTAGCTTTTTTTCAACAAAAAACATCCCAACCATTTATAATCAATTATTAATTAAATCCAGTCCCAAATACTTTCAACATGCATTTGCTACCTTCTTAGATCTAAGTTCAAAAGAACATTAGTAAGTGAAAAGAAAATACAGGCATGATACTAATCAAATATTTATGATAACTGCAATCAGTTTGGCTGAACGTAAAAACACACCATGTAAAAGAGAAAAGCAAAAATGTGAATGAACGATGAAATAAGCATTAGATGTATAAGGTACAAGTGATCACTGACATAGGAGTGATGCCTGAACTAGAATAAGAATCCTAGATGGTCTACTTGTGATGATCCATGGTACAAGATTTGATCATAGCGACCACTGAATAAGGGCTTACTAATAGATGTAAGGTTCATTCATGTAATTGATATTACATTATGGCTGCTAGCAGGCTCTCATCGATTACCCAACATCATGCACATTACATAATTCATTGCACATGATTACATTCACACTTCAATTCAATGCAACTTTTGTCATGTTCAGATCTCATCATACTAAGGTATTCTTCTAATAGTATTGTGATCTCTTCATGCTAGGATTTTGTTATGTATATTGAGAAAATAGACAGAAAATGTGCCTAAACATTGTACATGCTTACACATGGTAACCCTTCAAGATTACACTTTTAGTGTTATTTAAGAGTGCAATAGGTTACATTTCTAGCTCATTTAATGCATTATATTTCAGTCTTTTTGTTTCCTTTGTAATGTCCCCTTCTAGGAACAATGAACTATATCCAATAAATTGCAATATATTTAACAATTGATCATTCAAAAAATGAATAATAACTTATAAAATAACTATGAATGATTATAACTTTCTTGAATTTCTGATATATAGTCTGATTTGTATGTAGAACACAGGTTTACTACCAAGAGGGGGGGTGAATTAGTAGTAAATATAACTTAAACTTTTTATCCAATTCCAAACTTTAAACATTTACTTCAGATGTATAGAAAAACTAAAGCATCAAATAAAGACACAAGAAAAGCACCATAAGATCAAGTACATTGTGCACAAGAACATGACGTGGAAACCCGGTATGGAAAAAACCACGGTGAGTAATGCTGCTAGGATCTACTGTCCTAATCCAGCCTCACGAATCTGATTCCAATTACAATATTTAAAGGCTTCAACCCTAAGGAGTCATCAAACCCCTCTCTTAGAGCACAAACTCCTATGAGCACCTACTCAATTTTTCTCAAGCACCAACTTTTACAATTTGAGCACCCACTCAACCAGTTTGAGCACCAACTCAATTACAACTTATAAATGATCTAAAGATCAAATTGCACTCCAAAACAAATCTGAAGACATATTGTACAAACTGTAGATCTGTGAATTTCTTACAGACAAAGTGATCTTGTAATTCTAATACTGCAAACTGATTTTGATAACCTCTCTGTATAATTTAATCTGAGATGCATATAACTTCTTTGCAGACTAAAACAATTATATATACTGCAAAACACATCTTCTGAATCCTGAATAAGAAATGACTTAGTTGCAACCAAAATCAGTTTGAATAGTTTCTGATTATTTTGGAAAATCAAACTGTTATAGAATTCTGACATTATAAATTCTCAGACCAGATATAAAGTTCAGACTTTATCAGATTATCATATTTTAGCAGATTGCAAATACAAACTTATATAAGTATACCTGTAGCTCTGCTTTTGATTACCTCCTTTGATATTATATTTGTTTAGTGAATTCGGTCTTCTACAAGCGATTTGAGTTCTGAATCACCGTCCATTGACACGTGGCACAAGCAAGTGATAACATACAAGACAACTCTTGGATTTACAAATGACATCGCTGAAGATAAAGTTTGCATCATTTTTCCAACATAAACTAGGACCAGTCTATTACACAAATTGGCGGGTCAATATCGATTGGAATACATTATTTTTGGTGTCAGCAATTCCATATATTATCTTTGCTGGAAGACATCCCAGTTACATCAACAATCTTCAAACCACTGCATTTCTTCCTGTGAGAGATGACATCAACAGATCTGACTGGGAATTATAAAAAAACGATACTGTTATGAAAAACGACAACTGCACCCATCGCTGACATGGTTCTCATTAAATCTTTGTTGTCAAAGACTCCAATTAGAGGTTGCAAGCAAAATATATGTTTTTATGTCGAGACCTCTTTGTTTGCTTGCCAGATACCAACAAAGTTTTTGTCTTTTCAGCCACTGCAATACTTGAAAGAATCTTCTGTATTTTTAATCACCATTCAAACTTCAAAGTTATGAATCACTCATCACTGAAGATTGACAGAATCCGATACAATAACATTCAATATGTCATTCCAAATCAGATATAATAATATAATCAATATTGTTTGTTTTGTAACTCATTTGACATCAATGACAAAAATTTACTTCATATTTTGACATCAATGACATTTATTCCAACAATCTCCCCCTGTCATTGATGGAAAAATACACAACTCTGGTCGCCTGCAAATATACCACTGACTGATCTGACCTTCACTGAGGCACTGTGATCACCTGCAAACAAAACATACCACTGACTGATCTGAATTAATTGATCTGACCTTCGCTGAGACACTCTGACCACCTGCAAACAAAACATACATAACCTGCAAACCTTCACAACACTTCACAAACTTTTCTCCCCCTTTGCAATCAATGACAAAGGGTGGCGGATAAAAGATAAATGCAAGAAAAAACTCCCCCTAGGCAATGGCACCAGATGTTTACCCTCGTGGGGTAACAGACAGTAATTGCATATAGACAACTAAGTACTCAGCATAGAATATAAAAGAGCATTGTATTCATGTATTCATAAGAGTTTTCCATACATAACCATTGTGTCTTTATCAAAGGGACAAGCCCATATATATAACGTCCAAAGGGGTGCGAGGCGAACCGTCGCACTCGTGTAACTCTCCAAACGAACGAACCGTCTAACTACCCAGATTACCCAACAACACAAGTTAAAAGTAATCTTCAAAATCTAACATAAAATAACAGAAGGGTTATTACATATCTAAAAATAAGATTATTATAGACAATATTATCCAAATTATCAAAAGTTCCATATGCAATCCTTCATCAATCACGGCATTTCTTCAAATCCTCAAGTTTATCTTCTTGATCAAAAAACAGTGTGCTTTGGACTGTGACAATTATTAAAATATTATTGTAATATTTGATATAATGGTCATCTTAGTTGGGATTTAGAAACTTCATTTTGTCTTTTGTCTTTAGTTAGTTTTAGGAAGTTTCCTTTCTGTCTTTCGTGCTTCTATTCTTGATCGTTTCCGGTATTTCCATAACGCCTTATATTCTCTATTTAAGAAGCTTCCGTCTCCTTTGTTAATATTGATCTAACAATTATCATTTATGTGTATCAAAGTGGGTCAAATTTTTTCATGAATTTCCTTAAACAAAAATCATGGGTATCTACCTGGAATTCTTTTCCAGAATTTTTTTGTATCATTTTTTAATGAAAAGATGTGATTTTATTTACTGTTGCAAATTGCAAAAGGGTTTTTTTCTGGATCGAAAATCTTGAGCAAGAGTTTTTGCGACCTGGTTCTTTTGCTCGTATTGACTGCGCGAAGCCTAATGCTTTGCCATGCAAAGGACTTTTGATTTGAAGCAATCAAGGGTTTCTTCAAACCTCAAGTTTGAATATTGACGATTTTTTGTCTATGATGGCTGTATTTTATTTGCGCTATGACAAGATGTTCTGTCGCAAGAAATTTTTTTGGAAGGGTATGAGTTTATAATGATCTTGTTTGATTCTCCACACAGTGGCTCAATGTGTCATGAACTTTTTGCATAATTATCTAAAAATCTTATGTCTACTATGTTGGCATTGACCAATAAGGATACAACCGGTAAATGGTAAAGCGGTGTTGTCATTGATGTCATTAGCTAACTGTTGATGTCAGTTTTGTACCACTACATAACATATAGCAATTGAATACTTGATATAGAATACCAAACACTCAACCCTCTCTTGAAAAGTAAATACTCATGAAGAACATGAGAAAACTCCAAGGTTCCTTACACCTGTGGATACTAACTCAGTTATATTAATGTGATTTGCTGGTTAATCACATAGGCGGGCTTACGTTGTTCATTCAAAGATAACTTGTTGGTACTTCGCTTGCTTGACCTGTTCTTTTCTCCTTGATCACTTTCACTTTAAACTACTCCTACTACTAACTGCTTCCTGCTCTACTACTACTCCTATGAATGAAGAAATTAGCAAATGGACGGGGATCCAACCAAATGAAAGCTTGCCAGCGGCAATACCTCCATTGGTGCAATGATTCAAAGGGATACTCTTAGAATTTTCACACTAACACCTATCTTCCAACCCAACTTGAAGTACAAGCGGAAAGATGAAATGCAAGTAGAACTTGGGAGCGATTGGACTAGATTACCACACAAGGCTTCCTAACAAGCCGCTAGGATGCTAGTGGCCTAGTATATAGATCCCTATCAAACATTCACTAACATCACCATACAACTAGCCATCTACTTCTACTCTAACAACATGAAATGAAATCCTACTTTAATTTGAGAGATGAGAAGAACCATGCAAATACACCAAAATGATCATGTATATCCACCATGCAAACCACAACAATGAATAGAGAACAATTTTTTGATAGTATTTTGACAACAATTCTCCAACATAACCCCCTTTTTCAAATGAGAGCAAAATGGCCTTATATAGAGGCTCAAAATTACGAGTGGCCAAGATTAAGGGCCAAAAATCAAGGGCCAAGATTAAACCTTACAAACCCTAATTCGAGTTACCATCTTTCAACCAATTACATGAGGGCACCAACTTTGTGGGCCAATGAGAAAATTACAATAATCTGTCAACCAATGAGAACATAGGACACTTGGCATGATTTGATTGCATGCACATGAAATTGCCACCTCATCAACCTTATCTTATAAATTTATTTAATCCTTGAGATGAGGTGAAGCCTTGGATGCTTGAGCTCATCCTTAGACACTTTCTCATCACCACTTGAACTTGCTTGTACCTGATGTCCTGACCTTGAAAGGGTGAGGTCTCTATGCACTTGGGGTAATCTTGCCTTGGCCCCGGTAGCTTGCCTGGATGTGAACCTCTTTGCAATTTGAGAGCCTTGCTCTTGGCCACCACCCTGAAATCAAACTTGACCTCTTTCAACCTTTCGTCTCGCTTTCCTCCTTCATTATCCTTGCCTTCCTTAACCTTCCTACTCAAATTTGGATTGCATGCACCCCCCCCTCTGCTTCAATACTCTTGGGTTCTGGGGGCACCTGCCTGACCATACTTCCCTCTCAAATCTAACCAAACTAGCTTGCATGAATAGCCAAGCCTTGCCTAGCCACAAATATCTTCAAATCTCTTCCAATCTGCAATGAAACCCGCTTCCTCACTAATGTTTTCCTCTTTGACTAACCCTTGAATGTCTTCAACTGTTCAGACTGCCACAACTTCGCCCCTTGGCATAAGCATCTGCCTCAACCATAGTGGTGCAGTGCATCTCCCCAAATCTAGATTTGGTTTGACTAGCAAAGCATCACCAATAGCCTTGCAATCAAATAGAAGAGGTAGGACCCCATGTAGAATTGCTTCTGATTTTGCACTATCCTAAGTTGCAACTCTAAATTCTCACTAATGGTCCTAGCCCAATCAAACTTTCTTTTTCCATACTCAATTCCTTCAATAAAATAATACATCCAAGGATCAAACTGTGTACCTTGAGCGGAGCCCATGACTCGGTTGAGAAGCACAATAAGGTCGCCATACTCTAATTTGGAATCTGACCTGGTGAGCCTTGACGACTTGGTAACTCCTTTCTTGCCTTCCTGCAACCAATTCGCAACTGTACCATGTCCACTGTGCCAATGTTGGTGTCACCCACTCGCTTCAATTTTGAGAAGAAAGTGGTCTTGGGCATCATGTCCTCCTTGTCTTTCTTGATATACAATCCCCTTGGGTTCTTGCTTGCACTAGCATCCGCCATCCTAACCCTTATTTCTGCCTCTTCTTTCTACAATGAGATGGGACTACACTTATCTCTACCCCTCCAATCCTAGGGATGGAACAACCACTTATTTTTGCCTCTTCAATTCCTATCACAATACACTTATCTCTGCCTCTTCGCCTAGAGATGGGAATACCACTTATTTATGCCTCTTCGAAAACTTATGAGATGGATTACACTTATATCTCCCAACTTCGTTCCCAAGGGTGGGACTACCACTTATATCTCCTTTCTCCAAATCCTATGAATGAAAACTACACTTATATCTCCCAACTTCAAGCCCTAGATGAAATGATGAAGTGGTGAATGAAAAATGCAAACAAGAAATGGGAAAAGAACCAAGTAAGAACAAGGAAGAATTCTGCCTTATCAACCAACCTTCACCAACAAACTTGAAGCTCCTCTTCTACACCAAACAAGCTCTATCCAAAGAAGAAGAAGATACCTTAAAATTTGCAATCCCTTTGATAATTTCACAACACTTTCCAAATTTGCAGCCCTCCAAAATAGCAATCTGCCCTAGATTTCGTAGCTTCTTCACCACATTGGCAGCCTCTTCACAAAAATCGCAATTCTGTTCCAAACTGCAGTCCCCTCTCACCACATTGGCTGCCTTCTCAAAAATTTCGCAAGTCCACCTTGGCAGCCCTACACCTTCAGATTTCAATATTCTGCCCAGAATTTCGCAAGTCTGCTCCTTATATTGGCATTGGCAGCCCTGAATTTCGCATTGGCAGCCTCCTCTAAAATAGCAGGCCTCTAAGACAATTCGCAACTGCTGCTTGCTCCTGATTTTTGCAAGTCTGCCTACCACATTGGGATTTCGCTGCTTCCTCTTATAATTTTCACTAGTCCTCTTCTAAACTCGCTGCCTCTGCCTTTGAATTTCGCTCCTCCTCTTGATTTCCGCTGCCAAGACAAAAGGAGAGAAGTGAATGATGAAATGAGGTGTGGGAGAGCCCCTTTATATATCAAATTTTGCCTCCAAAAAAGCAGGGCTGACTTTCTAGGAGGAAAAAATAAATTAAAATTGCCAAGTCTAACATGAATTAAATGAAAAAAAATTGCAGATCCCTAGAGATATATGAAAATTAATTTCGAAATTGCCAATTAATTAAAAAAAATCGCAAGATGGCTGGGATAGAGCTGGGGCTATCTTGGAGGTGAAAAAATTTAATTTATTTAGCCAAGCAAATTTCAAAAATAAGATGGGGCTGCTAGTTGTAATTTTAAGATTTTTCCAAGAAAATTCAATTTTAATGCATTTAACCACAACAACCTCACCAAAATCGAAAATTTGCAAGCCAATCATAATTCAAACAATTTCAAATTTTCATTTACTCTTTTCCCATTAAAATTTCGAAAATCTCCCCCCTTGGCAATTTAATTTTAATATTTTGCAATCCAAAAATCATTTAGCAATTAATTTTCCATATTTTGCAATTTATTATCTCCATTTGGCAATTTAAATTTTCATTTAATTTCAGTGTAACACCAGTGCTTGGGTACGTTGGGACGTCGGGACACTGGGACGAGTTTCCGGGGCGGGGGGACAAAGGACCTCAATTTCGGGACGGCAGGGGGACGGTGGGGGTACAGCGGCGGGGGGCAAGGGGTACAGGGGGGCGCTGTACAATATACATATATAGAACTTGAAATGCTAGTTATGAAATGGTGTTTTAGTATAACATACCAAATTGAAATACTTGAACATAGCAAAATTGCAACACAAACCAGAACCATTGAACATTCAACATAGTAACATAGTACATACCCAATAGTAACATTCAAAAATCAAAATTCAAATAGAAATTTAGTACCCATCCCGTCGGTGGCGTGGTTGTGGAATGGCGAAGGTGGGGGTACTGGGGTACTCCAAGTACCCAGTGCGGGGACGTTTCGGGGACGGGTACTTTGAGGTTTTTTTGGGGGGGGTGCGAGTCCCCAGGTTTCATTGTTTAATTTCCATTTTCACCACCAAAAATTTATGAGATTTTCCCAAAAATATTCAAATTCACAATTAAATTTTGAAAATGTTGAAGTTTTTTCAATTACATCAATTTTCAAGATTCATTTAAGTCCAAAATTTGCAATTTTATCCCGCCAGATATCAATCAAAGAAAACATTCTCATTGAATTTCATTTGGCCTAAAGACGAAATCGACCGTTCTAGGAAAATCAACGTTCCGCGCAAGGTGAAAACAAGCAATACCCACATAGGCACTTAAAAATATCCAAGGTGTAAAATTTTCATTCCAAAACCTCTGGATCGCCCAAAAATTCGCTAAGGCACCCAAATACCCGGATCCAGGAAAATTGTCAAGCCCTACTCGAAAATTGGGGTCCCCCAAATTCTTTGGGGTGATGGTGTGAAAACCTCACAACACTAACATCGTCCAAATAGGGAATAGGTGACAATAATAGTAAACAATTGACAAGAGAAATTGTTTAGAAAACCGGTGACACATATTGAGCGGAGATGCACTTATTGACCAGTGTAGCGACCTGTGTAGTTAAGTACTGTGACCAGTGAAGTCACTAACCGAAGCAATAACCAGTAAGTATATGACTGTAACAAAACCGGTATAGACAGAGAAAAGGAAAGTGAAAGGTGAAGACAAAGACCTATACACTGCATAAGGAAGGGTGTAAACCGATCATCTCTGATCGGTGAGATATTATTAAGACCAGTGAAAGTCATAGTTGAGAAACACTTAAGAGACTCTTCTACCGAGATTTGTTGCACAAATCACACGGGATTTTGTGTTGCGGAAAAGATCGGTGCAAGGCACAGTTGAAGGATTTAATGCCGAAATTTATGGCATTAAATCATGGCAGAATCTCATGTAAAGGAAAGTGATGTTTCCTTTACAAAACTAACACACGACTGCATGGCAGATCTCTTGTTGAGAAAAAGCCTATGTCATGCATCTGATGTTTCCTCTCATAACTGAAACTCGACTGGATGATGGATCCAAAGGAGATCTTTGTAGATCCTACAACATGCAAAAAACATGAAAGACAAAGGAAGTCTATTTATTCTTCAGCCATCAAAAATATCATTTGCCTTCATTTTGCCAAAGAAAAAGAGTGAACCTGTACGTTGAGCAAAGCTACGGTAAGGGAAAAGGAGAAGAAAAGAAGAAGAGAAGAGTGTGCAAGGAAGCGCAACAACCTGAAGAGAGCATACCTGTGGTGCCTGGTGATTACTCTCAATGGATGAAATAGCGATCTTATCAAGCTCAGCAAAGCCATTTCAAAAGATCAACCCCTCTATTGCTTTCTGAAATTGAAATAGTAAAATCTCAGTATATGGGTGGACATTAATAGGTCCCTTGTATTAAATCCCTTAACCGGGTGACATCTAGTAAATGTTCTAAAGTCTTCTAACAAGGCAGGCTTTAACAGGCCTTATTTCTTAAATCTCTTAACCGGGTCGCATCTAACAGTGCGTTTGTAATCCCTTAACAGGGAAAGCTTTTAACCGAGTGCACTTCAAAAGAGTGCAAAATTTGTGAGTTCTACTCACACCGTGGTTTTCTCCCGCTTTGGGTTTCCACGTAATACATCTGGTGTTCTCTACTGCTATGATCTTGTGTTAGTTATTTCTTTTATAGGATTTGTTCTACATGCAGTAAAGTTAACTTATATCAGATTGTTTTCAAGTTTTAGTGGGTGTTGATTCACCCCTCCCTTCTCAACACCGGTTGGGACCATCATACTTAAGGTTTTTGCTGATTTTCTTGTTAATTATAATAGCTTCGATCAGATAGAGGATAAAATTAATATAATATATAATTATATTAATAATAATAATAAATATATCAATATAATAATGTTTGATATAATTATTATTAATATTAAATATAATATATAAATATTAATTATATCAGATATATAATAATATATAGATATAATAATAATAATAATAATATCAATATTGTTATATTGATGTCATTATTAATATTAATATCTATTTTAATATGGATCGAATATTATCGAATTGCTAAGTCAATGTAATATCGCATGATTGTTGTCTACACCGAAAGGTGTCACGCAGGGTAAAACAGCGCAGGAGGGGTTGCGTCTCATAGACGTGACTGGTGTGAGCAGTCACGCCTATGATAGGCGTGACTCCCTGAGGAGTCACTTCTATCATAGACGTGACTTCTCACAAGTCTCTCTTGCGTATTAATAACAGATATCTCATTCGGTGAACAGATATAGAAATCGTAAAATATCAGTTCATTAGTATATATATTAAAGCAAAAGAAAAACGTAAATCTCAGATTCAACAAAGAATTATATCATCAGATTTATTAGGTAATTTCTGACAGATAAGATTTAATATAAATCCTGTTTGCATTTACATGGTATCAGAGCAAGGTTAGGAAGGTCCTAGCAGCAACAGTATTTGAGACATTCAAATTTAATATGAAAAGAACATTACATTTCCTTATGGCTACTGTAATTCGATTCGAAGACAGACTAGGAGGAAATAATTTTTCATCATGGAAATTCAGAATTATGATAATATTAATAGAAAACAAAGTTGACTCATTTGTGAAAGAGAATAAACCAGAACCAAAGGATGACCCAGAGAAAACAGCATGGACTGAAGGAAATGAAAAAGCCATGAAAATCATAGTTGATGAAGTTAGAGATCATATTGTACAAATGTTGACAAAATATGAAACTGCATATCATATGTTTAAAACACTTGAAAGTACGTATGAAATAAATAACTCCAGCAGAACCTTGGCCCTTAAGAGAGAAATCAATCATATGAGTATGAACAAAGGAGAATCTATCAATGCATACTTCATGAGGATATCAACTCTAAGGGATCAATTATCAACTCTTGGATATCAAATTGAAAGTAAGGAGTTAACACTTATCCCCCTAGATGGCCTACCAAACTCCTAGGAAACTTTTGTTCAAGGCATTAGTGCAAGGTCTAAATTTCCAAAATTTGACCGATTAAGATCAGACTATCTTCAAGAAGAATTGAGACAAACAAAGAAAGGATTCAATCAGAAGAACATATATGAAGATTTTCATGTCTTGAATGCAAACTCCCACAAGAAAGGAAAGAAAAAATTCTTTCAAAAGAGAAAAAGCCATCCTGAGAAAGGCTCTTCCAAGAAAGATTTTTCTAACATCCAATGTTTTAGATGCGACCAATATGGGCACTATGCAACAGATGTCCTGACAGAACCAAGCAGCAAGCATCATACGCCAAAGTAAGAAAGTCCAAAGGGAAGCATGAACTTGAGAAATATGTATTCTACTCTGCACTTTCAAATCAAGTATCAACTAAATCTAGCTCATAGTGGTTCATCAAGGCACATCACAGGATTCAAAGAACTCCTAGACTCCATGGTAGAAGAAACTGATGAAGAAGTAACAATTGGAGATGATTTTGCACATCCAATCAAAAGTGTTGGAACCTGCACTATCAAATTAAAATCTAGCATCTCAATTCAACTCACCGGAGTACTATTTGTCCCTGGCATAAAAAGAAACTTGGTCTCCATATCCGCACTTGAAGATAATGGATATAGAGTAACCTTCATGGATAGTAAAGTGTTGGCATGGCCAAAGAATTCTACCATCAAGAAAGCTAAAACTATAGGACATAGACAAGGTTATTTGAACGAGTTATGTACTGAACCAAATCTAGCTCTAATCCATGAAGTTGCAAACTCTAATGAAATATGGCATAGAAGATTAGGACATCTCAATTTTCGTGCCCTATCTTCTATGGAAAAGTTAGTCACAGGTGTACCTAAACTTAAACAATACAATTCAGGGGTATGCAAGGGGTGTGCCTTAGGTAAAAAAACTAGGGGTCTTTTCAAAATAGTACTAGCTAAACAAACAATGTCTTAGAGTTAGTCCACTCAAACTTGTGTGGACCCATGTTTGTACCTTCATTAGGAGGGTTTCTATACTATGTAATCTTTATTGATGACTTCTCCAGAAAAACATGGATCTACTTTCTTAAATGTAAAGAATCACATGACATTCTTAAAAGATTCAAAGAATTCAAATCCCTTACGGAAAATTCTTTTGGGAGAAAAATAAAAACCCTAAGGACAAATAATGGAAAAGAATACACATTAGACATCTTTAAAGAATTTTGTATAAGTGTCGGGATTAAGAGGGAGTTCACTGTTCCTTACAACCCTCAACAAAACGGTGTTGCTGAAAGGAAAACAGAACAATTGTAGAAGCTGCCAAGGCCATGCTACTTGATCAAAATATAGAAACTTCACTTTGGGTTGAAGCCTCTAGTACTGCAGTCTACATTCAGAACAGGTGTCCTCACTCCCATATTGATGACAAAACTCTCGAAGAAGCCTTCACAAGTATAAAACCCGACATTAGTCACTTAAGGATATTTGGGTGTCCTGCCTACATTCATGTACCCAAAGAGAAAAGGACTAAATTAGAACCTTCAGAGAGAAAAGGTATTTTCGTAGGCTACAATGAAACTTCAAAAGCCTATAGAATATACGTGCCTGGTCAGAGAGAGATTGAACTAAGTAGAGATGTGATTTTTGAGGAAGATATAGCTTTTAAAAGGGCTAAAAATTCCATTGAGTCTGAAATTCAAACTTCCCACATGGATCTAGAAGAGGATCCCACCCCTGAGATTCAGAGGGAGTGTCATGAGGAAGATAGAAATGAAGAACAAATCACGTCTTTGGGGAACCCTAAAAGAAGACCACTTTGGGCTACCAAAACAATGGAAGAAGCAAATACTTATGCAGCTCCATCAGGGACTTTTAGAGAAAGTAAAAGACCTAAGAGATTCTCTAGTTATGTGGCCTTAATGAGTGAACTCATAAAGTCTGAACCTACCAATGTTACTCAAGCTCTTCAGCACCAAGTATGGAAGGATGCCATGACAAAGGAATATCAATCCATTCTGAAGAATGATGTATGGGAGATAGTGCCTAGACCAAAAGAGAAGTCTGTTGTTTCTTCTAAATAGCTCTTCAAAATCAAGCATGCTGCAGATGGAAGTATAGAGAAATATAAAGCAAGATTTGTAGCCAGAGGTTCTTCACAAAAAGAGGGAATCAACTATGAGGAAACATTTGCACCAGTTGCATGATACACCTCAGTAAGAGCAGTCCTTGCCATTGCAGCAGCCAAAGGATAGAAAGTTCATCAGATGGATGTAAAAACTGCCTTCTTAAATGGAACCATTGAAAAAGTCTACTTAGAACAACCTGAAGGATTTGAAATTCACAATGCAAAATCACATGTGTAAATTAAAGAAAGCTCTATATGGACTTAAACAGGCTCCCAGGGCCTGGTATGAAAGGATTGACAAATACCTAATGGGATTAGGTTTCTCTAAAAGTGATGCAGATCCAAATCTCTACTTCAAACAAAGCAAAGGTGGTATATTAATATTAATATTATATGTTGATGATCTATTGATTACAAGGAAAGATCACCTTATTGAACAATGTAAGAAAGACCTGGCCTCAGAATTTGAGATGAAAGACCTAGGTCTCCTTCACTATTTCCTTGGACTTGAAGTCTGGCAGAAATCAGATAGCATTGTTCTAACTCAAGGGAAGTACATTATTGATATATTAAAGAGATTTGGTATGATGAGCTGCAGACCTATGTCAACTCCCATAGAAACAAACCTTCATAAACTAAAGGAAGCAGTTGCAGATTCTCCATTAGCAGATCCCTCTCTCTACAGACAGATAGTTGGATCCTTGATGTATGCGGTTAATACCAGACTTGACATCTGCTATGTTGTAAATGCCTTGAGTCAATTTATGTGTGAGCCCAGGGAGATACATCTTGTGGCTGTGAAGCATATATTGAGATATCTTCAAGGTACTATTAATTATGGTCTAAAGTATGAGAAGGTTGACTTAGATCTTCATGGATTCACAGATTCAGATTGGGCTGGTAGTGTAATTGATCGGAAGAGCACCTCCGGATGTTGTTTCAGCTTAGTATTAGCTATGATTTCGTGGATTAGCAGAAAACAATCCTCAGTAGCTCAGAGTTCTACAGAAGCCGAATATATTGCAGCATACATGGCTGCTAGAGAAGCAGTTTGGCTCAGGAAACTACTTGTGGGATTATTCAGTAAACCTCTGAATCCAACTATCATCCACTGTGACAATCAAAGTTGTATCAAGCTGTCAGTGAATCCTGTATTTCATGACAGATCTAAGCATATTGAAATTTCTTATCACTATGTGAGAGATATGGTGGAAAGGAATGCAATCTAGTTGGAGTATATCAGTACAGGAGATCAAACAGCAGACATCCTCACCAAACCTCTTCTCAAAGTGAAAGTTGATCACTTCAGAAAGAAGCTTGGTATGATTGAAATGTAAATTTTTTATTTATACAAATATATTAAAGATGTTTAATGTGTAGACTTCTTTTGTCATATGTGTGACTATGACTTTATGGGCCTACCATTCCTATGTATGTTTCTAAAAGGTGACAACTTTTTGGACAACTAACACTTGTATTTTAAACATTGTAAGGTGACAATCTTATAATGTTCAGTAGACTGATATCATGTGACTTGATATCAGCAGTAATGGGAGACATTGTGCGACGTAATGTCAGTGCACATACCATAACTAGGATATATAAGGAGAATGTAATGTTCTCGAGCATAGTCTATCCTTAGTATCACGAGATAGGTGATACTATTTATCACGAGATATGTGATAATTCATATCACGAAGTATGTGATATGTGATTCTATTTATCACAAGATATGTGATACTATTTATCACGAGGTATGTGATAAGATGTGTTATCATTTATCACGAGGTATGTGATAAAACATGTAATTCTATTCAACATGAGATATGTGATATATGTTATTATGTCTATCCTCCCGAGCTAAAAGGGAGTGTTAATTATGTTAGTATTTTTCAGATTTACCTAGGAATAATCAAACTATAGATGTCTTCCAAACACTAAGCACAGGATAAAATATAGTATGCACAAGCAAGGAGAGATAGTACCCGAATTTAGGTTCTGAATTTGTCCTCAAATCAGTGCTTTTATTTCTCCAAGATGTAGGTGCCAAGTCAGCCCACTTAGGGCTTCTATAGTGCCACCAATCTGTTATTACTTTGACCTAGAATCAGGCCAAGATCAATGTAAGGTCTGTCCTAGAATCCTCACTTAATTCTGTTGCATTTAGGGCAGAGAATTCGTTGCTGCCTTGGACTGAGATCTGCTCCTTAATGGTGAATTCGCTGAGGTGAATTCACTACCTCCTCAATGGCATTCGCTGTTGCCTGATGCATAGCTGAACTGCAACATAGAACACTGAGTTCGCCACTTTGTAGGGCATCATTCTGCCCTAGTTTGCCATTTCTAGGGCAGCAGTTGTTTGGCCTAGGTCTGCTCCAGATTCGCCTTTTAGGGAGGGAAGCACGTTATGTTTTTGGTGCTTCTCTCCCTTAAAATCGCACTTCTTATATATGTTGTGAAACACCAATAAGGGGGCCGACTTGGTCCATAAAAACCAATTAATTATAAGAGTCAAGAAGCCGACCTTGGGCCCTTAATTTCATTCAGCATATATTTTGATTTTGATAAACAATGAATAATAAATATAACCAATATTTATTATTATTATTTATCATATCGATATCTTGAAGGAGATGTTTGTCGTAAAGGCCATAAAACTTAACAAATTATAATAGCTTCGATCAAATAGAGGATAAAATTAATATAATATATAATTATATTAATAATAATAAATATATCAATATAATAATGTTTGATATAATTATTATTTATATTAAATATAATATATAAATATTAATTATATCAGATATATAATAATATATAGATATAATAATAATAATAATATCAATATTGTTATATTGATATCATTATTAATATTAATATCTATTTGAATATGGATCGAATATTATCGAATTGCTAAGTCAATGTAATATCGCGTGATTGTTGTCTACACCGAAAGGTGTCACGCAGGAAAATGGCGCAGAGGGGTTGCGTCTCATAGACGTGACTGGTGTGAGCAGTCACGCCTATCATAGATGCGACTTCTCACAAGTCTCTCTTGCGTATTAATAACAAATATCTCATTCGGTGAACAGATATAGAAATCGTAAAATATCAGTTCATCAGTATATATATTAAAGCAAAAGAAAAACGTAAATCTCAGAATCAACAAAGAATTATATCATCAGATTTCTTAGGTAATTTCTGACAGATAAGATTTAATATAAATCATGTTTGCATTTACATTTCTGACCAAAATGTGTGATATTTCGACATCACATCGATGGCTTGAAAATTTTCACAAAATCGTTATGTTGTATTACAACATATTTTATTGCTTTGGTTAAAATCTTGGTTTCTTGCAGCTTGTTTTGGGTTACACGTCGGGTTTCAGATTGTTTTCAAGTTTTAGTGGGTGTTGATTCACCCCTCCCCTCTCAGCACCGGTTGGGACCACCAATTGGTATCAGAGCCAAGTTCTTTTTTCTGTGCTGCTTAACCGCAACAAGGAAAAGATCAAATGATGACAAAGGAAGGACCCAAGTTTTCTAAGGAAAACTTCAGTCTGTGGTGCAGCAGAATGAAGTTGTACATGAAAACCACAAGAGATCAATTTTGGAACCATGTAATCACAGATTACAACGAACCCACCAGTACCTTGACTGTTAATCAACTAAAGGTCAAAAGTGAACACACAGCTGCTAAGGACATGATAGCCAGCACGCTGCCTGACAATGTGTATGTAGAAATTGTAAATCTAACTACAGCCTGTTAAATGTGGGCAAAGCTACAAACTGTGTGTGGAGGTGATCCACATGTTCAAAGAGCAAAAGTAGAAAGCCTCAGAGGCAAATATGATGACATGAAGATGAATGAAGAAGACATTGAGCACTACAATAACAGAATAAAAGAAGTGATGAACTCCATCGAAAGCGCTAGAGGAAACTGAGTGAGCAAGATGTGATAAGCAAGATACTGAGGACGCTAAGGCCACAATATGCTATCAAGATCTCAGCCATACAGGAGCTCAGATTAGTGAGCACATCACAAGTCACCCTTGACTCTCTTATCGGTAAGTTAACTGCTTTTGAATTAAGCAATTATGATAACAGCTTACCCATATTAGATGTTGCTTTTATGTCTTCTATGAATATTGCTTCCACCAAGAAAGGAAGAGAGACCAGTAATAGTTCTACCAGAAGGTCTGGTCATTTCCTTGAAAATATGCTCTCAGAAGAACTTAAGCAGGATGAGTTTGAAGCACTCGTCGCAAGGAGATTTCCAAGAGGAAAAGGGAAGTACAAAGGGAAACTTCCATTGAAATGTTTTTCTTGCAATAAGATAGGACACATTGTGGCTAGGTGTCCAAAAAATGAAAATAAAGAAAAGTTCAACCGATTCAAGAACAAAGGAAAGAAGTGTTACCTTGCTGAGGAAGGTGTCACTAACAATGAATCTGAAGAATTGGGAGATGATGAAATTGTCTTTGTGGCAATAAAGGAAGAAAGCATAGTGATAAGTCAAATGGCACTTATCTCTAGATCACACCAATGTGACGACTGGATCATTGACAGTGGATGCACTCACCACATGACTGGTGACAAAAACAAGTTCATTAGTCTGAAGTTTAATGATGGTGGATCAGTGACATTTGGTAACAATGCTCACTGTGCTATTAGAGGCAAAGGCTCAATAGCACTTGGCAATGAAGCAGTTTGCGATGATGTGTACTGGGTAGGACTCATGTACAACCTAATGAGTGTGGCTCAACTGAACAATAAAGGATACCTGTTGGAGTTTGGAAAGGGTTCATGTATTGTCAAGAATCAATGAGGAGCTCAAGTTGTCACCAGTAGACAGAGCAAAGGGAATCTGTTCTACCTAAACTCAACCGAGGGAGCTTGCCTCATAGCTACAGCAAAAGGGGAGATAGAGAAAACTTGGCTCATGGCAAAAGATGACAATAGTTGGTTATGGCACAAAAGACTCTGTCACATAAACTTTGATAGCATAGTCAAAGTAAGAAGAAATCAATCAGAGGGCTTCCTGACATTATAAAGCCAGACAGGGCCATGTGTAAAGAATGTCAGTTAGGCAAACCGACAAGTACAAGCTTCAGCAGCAAGTCTTTTTTTGCTGAAAATATATTGGATCTTGTTCACACAGACCTTTGTGGACCAATGAGGAGGAAGAGCTATTATGGAGACAGCTATTTTATGCTCTTTGTAGATGATTTTTCAAGGATGATGTGGAGAAGGAGACTGGTAAAAGCTTGAAGTGTCTGAGGTCGGACAAAGGAGGTGAGTACACCTCTCAAGGGTTTACCAACTATTGTGAAAAATAGGGGATAAAAAGGCAAATGTCTACACCAACAACCCCTCAACAAAATGGAGTCATTGAAAGAAGAAACGGGACTCTGATAGACTGTGCAAGAACTTTGATGATTCAAAAGGATCTACCCGATCACTTATGGAGAGAAGCAATCAGCGTCACTATGTATACACTAAACCGGTTCAAGTCAAGAAAGGAACCGGTAAAACTCCATATGAGTTATGGTTTGGACATACTCACAGTGTAAGCTATTTCAGACTATTTGGAAGCAACTGTTACATCAAAAGAGATGTTTACTCTGGCAAGCTTGAGTCAAAGAGTGATGAAGGCATATTTTTGAGTTACTCCACCAAAAGTAAAGCCTACCGGTGTCTAAATAAAAGAAAAGGAAAAATGGTGGAAAGTGCAAACGTGAAGATAGATGAGCATTCAGAACCGAGGGATAAGATCAGTCAAGGTGAATCTGATAGTTACCAGGGCCATGATGTAAATGATCATTTAGAATTCAGTGAAATAATAACCGCTGACAAAGAAGAACAAGTAAACAGACCCATGGAACAGGGTAATGTGCCTGAGCAAGGAAGGGATCAAAACATAAGACCAATTGAAGAAGATGAACAGGAAGTTGTTCATGATCTCGTTGGAAATGTGGCTCAACCGGAAAGTGAAGACCGAGACCACTGACCGGTTCTGTCGAGGTATGTCACCTATCATTCCATTGATAACATTATTGGTGACAAACGTGCTAACATTCTAACCAGGAGAAAGGCTGGAGAAAGTATCTGTTTGCTTTCCAGCATAGAGCCTAAAACTACCAGAGAAGCTCTAGAGGATGACAACTGGGTCAAAGCAATGGAAGAGGAGCTAGAGAAAATAGTAAAGAATGAAACATGGACTCCTGTTCCCAGACTTGAGGACAAAAATGTTATAGGCACCAAGTGGGTGTTCAGAAACAAGCTGAATGAAGAAGGAAAGGTGGTGAGGAACAAGGCAAGGCTAGTCTGCAAAGGATGTGCACAGGAAGCAAGACTAGACTATGGAGAAACCTTTGCACCGGTAGCAAGACTAGAAGAAGTAAGAATTCTACTTTCTTATGCTGCCCATAAAAGGTTTAAAGTATATCAGATGGCTGTAAAATCTGCATTTCTGAATAGTATACTGGAAGAGGAAGTGTATATAGAGCAGTCGGAGGGCTTCTCATCCAGAGAGAGAAATGATATGGTCTGCAAATTGAAGAAGGCTCTCTATGGACTGAAACAAGCCCCAAGGGCTTGGTATGAAAGATTACACTCATACCTCCTGACCATAGGATTCACAAGAACAGGTAATAATAGCAATATGTATCTCAAGACCGGTAAAGAAGGGAACCTGATTGTTGAAATATTTGTGGATGATATCATCTTTGGAGGAGATGATAAAATGAGCAAAGACTTTGCTGAAGAGATGAAGAAAGAATTTGAAATGTCCATGATTGGAGCAATAAAATTCTTTATTGGTCTACAAGTCCATCAGCTCAATGAAGGTATATTCATATCTTAGTCCAAGTATATTAAAGAGATTCTTAAAACTTTTGGGTTAGAAGAATCCAATCTGATTGGCACACCAATGATAACTAACTACAAGTTATCAAAGGAGGAGGATGGCAAAGAAGTCAATGTGACACTTTACCGATCAATGATTGGTAAATTACAATATGTTGTGCACAATAGACCTGACAGTGCACATGCAGTAGGTATTGTGGCAAGATTCTCTGCAAACCCAAAAGGGACACATTTGATTGCAGTAAAGAGAATCTTTAGATATCTAAAGGGGACTGAGGAATATGTTCTATTGTTTCCTCACAAAGGAGGTTTCGAGATAAAAATGTTCACTGAAGCAGACTGGGCCGATATCATTGATGACAGAAAGAGCACAAGTGGAGGTGCATTCTTTCTTGGAGAAAGGATTGTGTCGTGGACAAGCAAGAAGCAAAATTGCATTTCACAATCCATAGCAGAGGCTGAGTATGTGGCTGCAACAATCAATTGCACACAAGTAATCTAGATAAAATAGATATTGGAAGGAATCCAAGAACAGGTACTTGAACTGATTGCAATATTCTGTGACAGCACGAGTGCAATCAATATATCCAAAAATCATGTTATGCACTCAAAAACAAAGCACATTGCTATAAAGTATCACTATCTGAGAGAGAAAGTGCAGAATAAAGAAGTCAAGCTGGAATATGTTCCCACAAAAGAACAAATTGCTGACATATTCACAAAGCCTTTACCAAAGAGTACCTTTGAGTATCTCAGAGGTAAATTAGGGGTAATTACCATTCATGATCTTCAGTAAAAGAACAGAGGAGATCATCAATCCAACAAGCTTAAATAGAGGAATCAGCATCATTTTAATCAGATTGGTGACAAAGGACCGCTGCTCAAAGGGGGAGCAGACTTCAAGAAAAGTAGTCATTTGACTAGCCTTTGGCATTATTGTCAAAGGGGGAGATTATAACCGGTAGCATTTTTTGGACCGGTAAGGTATTTGCCATCAATGCCAAAGGGGGAGATTGTTGGCATCAACCGATAACGATGCAACTGGTAAATGGTAAAGTGGTGTTGTCATTGATGTCATCTAAAATCGTCCAAATAGGTAACAGGTGACAATAATAGTAAACAGTAAGAGAAACTGTTTAGAAAATCGGTGAGACAAATTGAGCAGAGATGCACTTATTGCTCGGAGTAGCAACTTGTATAGTGAAGTACGGTGACCAATGAAGTCACTAACCGGAGCAATAACCGGTAAGTATGTGACCAAAACAGAACCGGTATAGACAGAGAAAAGGAAAGTGACAGGTGAAGACAAAGATCTATACACTACATAAGGAAGGATGTAAACCGATAATCTTTGATCAGTGAGATATTATTAAGACCGGTGAAAGTCACAGTTGACAAACACTTAAGAGACTCTTCTACCGAGATTTGTTGCACAAATCATGCAGGATTTTGTGTTATGGAAAAGATCGGTGCAAGGCACAATTGAAGGACTTAATGCCGGAATTGATGGCATTAAATCATCGCAGAATCTCATGTAAAGGAAAGTATGCAACTCGCATCTAATGTTTCCTTTACAAAACTGAAACACGACTGCATGGCGGATCTCTTGTTGAGAAAAAGCCTATGTCATGCATCTAATGTTTCCTCTCATAACTGAGACTCGACTGGATGATGGATCCAAAGGAAATCTTTGTAGATCCTGCAACATGCACAAAGCATGAAAGGCAAAGGAAGTTTATTTATTCTTCAGCCATCAAGAATATCATTTGCCTTCATTTTGCCAAAGAAAAAGAGTGAACCTGTACGTTGAGCAAAGCTACAGTAAGGGAAAAGGAGAAGAAAAGAAGAAGAGAAGAGTGTGCAAGGAAGCGAAACAACTTGAAGAGAGCATACCTATGGTGCCTGGTGATGACTCTCAGTGGATGAAATAGCAATCTTATCAGGCTCAGCAAAGCCATTTCAAAAGTTCAACCCCTCTATTGCTTTCTAACAATTGCAATAGTAAAATCCATGTATTTGGGTGGACATTAACAGGTCCCTTGTATTAAATCCCTTAACCGGGTGACATCTAGTAGATGTTCTAAAGTCCTCTAACAAGGCAGGCTTTAATAGGCCTTATTTCTTAAATCCCCTCCGCCCGAGTGACATCTAGTAGATGTTCTAGAGTCCTCTAACAAGGCAAGCTTTAACATGTCTTATTTCTTAAATCCCTTGACCGGGTCGCATTTAACAGTGCGTTTGTAATCCCTTAATAAAGAAGGCTTTTAACAAAGCACACTTCAGAAGAGTGCAAAATTTGTGAGCACTACTCACACCGCGGTTTTCTCCCACTTTGGGTTTCCACGTGATACATCTAGTGTTCTCTACTGCTATGATCTTGTGTTAGTTATTTCTTTATAGGATCTATTTTGCATGCAATACTTATATCAGATTGTTTTCAAGTTTTAGTGGGTGTTGATTCACCCTTCCCCTCTCAGCACCGGTCAGGACCATCATACTTAAGGTTTTTGCTGATTTTCTGACCAAAATGTGTGTGATTTCGACATCACATTGATGGCTTGAAAATTTTCCACAAAATCGTGGTGTTGTATTGCAACATATTTTATTTTTTTGGTTAAAATCTTGGTTTCTTACAACTTGTTTTGGGTTACACATCAGGTTTCTAGGGCAAAAAGTGTTCTTCTGCAAAAGTTTTTGTGGGTCTTGCTACTTTTAACAATTTTTGGCAAAATCGTTGGTTTTTAGAAGTGAAGTTTTTGAAGCTGATCTCTATGTCTCTAGATAAAGGAACAGATAGCTTTGTTACCTGACATTGTGTTTGAAGGATTATGGTAAAGTTGGTCATATCTAGAAACTCTGCAACACTAGGGTGAGTCGCAAAGCATTCTAAAGCGAAGGGGGCAGCCTTTTATGTATTCATCGCAAAACGACCTGCAGATTATGTCAAGTCTTTTGTAGGGTAGCTAGAAGGATGACCATTAAGGGAGGGTATTAAAATAATATTGTAATATTGATATAATGGTCAGCTTAGTTGGTATTTAGAAACTTTCTTTTCTGTCTTTTGTCTTTAGTTAATTTTAGGAAATTTCCTTCTTGTCTTTCGTGTTAATATCAAACTAGATTATTTTGAGATTTTGAGATAGCAAAATTCCACAATCCATAATGATTATTTTGAGATTTCTTCTAGGTAGATTGTGTAAGGATTTTTAACATCAACGTTACGGATCACACTTCGTGATCCATCATCAGAATGAAATAAGAGAGCATAAGGAACAAAAATGCTCTATTGTATCATCTTGATGATGGATCACGGAGTGTGATCTGAAACGTTGATGTTAAAAATTCTAACACAATCTACCCTGAAGAAATCTCAAAATTATCAATTATCACTTCAACAATATTGTCTATTTCAAGTGTAATAGATGTAAAGATGTTGAGGAGAAGTGCAATTAATACGCTTCTTTTTCATCTAAGATGCACTCATTTACATTATCCAATCAACAATTTATATTTTCCACTTGAACAAGTAAAAGAACAAATAAGTAGAGAGCATTGCAAATAATTGTAAGAAATGTAAAAATGAGGTGTTCTAATAGAACGATAACTTACCTAAAATTCAATTAATTCAAACATAAAATTTCCAACACTTTAAAAACATGTTCAAAGATATTAATATATTATAACATGAAATAATTAACTATGGAAGAAATTTAAAAGCATATACCTGATTCTGCACGAAGAGAAGCATCTTGATCTTGACCCCTACACAAGTACAAGATCTTGTATTACACAATCTGCGAAAGCATTGTGAGAGTAAATAACTAAAAATTGCCTAGCCAGTCCTATTTAAAGTTCAATATAAACAAACGTACTCCTTCCAATTTACCATAATTCAAAGGATTAGGACTTTCAACTCGTATAGTGGACAAGTTGGCCATTTGATATTCTTCTAGACAAAACATTGGAAAGGGAAGGCTTACGTTGTTCAAATGATCTTTGGAATAATGACAGTCAACAGCCATTCATTGGTCAGTACCTAACCAAAGCTCAAGTGTTAATGCAAAAGAAAAACCAGCTTTCAAAATGCTATGTAACATGATACATGAAAATTGTCTTCCCTAACTATAATTATACAGTGCGAGCCTGTATTGGAGGGATTGTACATGGAGCATAACTCCCCTTCAACTATTATTGGCCACCAATTGAACTAGTGGCGACAAGTCAAAGGCCATTAAAGGAAGATGGCAATAGCAATCTCACATTCTTTAAAATGCAAGAACCTCTTTCAAACAAAAGGTTTCTGGATGGCTAGTAATATGTTAAGGTTAAACTGTCAAGTACACTTGAGTAAAGTACATGTTACAAGTTGAACTCAATGTCCTTTTTACTGTCACTCTCTCAATGAAGACCTCTCATAGGGAATTCCAAGATGGTCACAGATAGCTACAAGGATCTATGAGAAACAACTCAGTTGGCAGCCATGAGTTTTATTTGGAAATAAGATACAATTGTACTTTTCGGGAAGATACAGCCCCACTCACTTCGGAGATGTTGCAAATTGATTTTATAGTTGATTGTGGAAGCTACCGTAATGCCCCCAACTCAAGCCATGAGGCTTAACTATGCATTGGTTGTCCTTTCCTTGGATTACCCAAGAGGAAGAGAACTTGGAGCATCAATGGCTAAGTGTCAGTCTTTGGCTTTCTCTCTATTCTATTCACAAGAAGTGGGTATGTCTTTTTATGCAACTTAAGTGATCTTAAGCTTTGGGCATGCCATTTTATGCAGCTTAAGAGACTCTTAGACTGAAGTCTTATTATTTCAACTTTTAAGTACAATGACTTAAGAGATATGTACTTTAAGTGATTTTTATGACAAAAGGGGGCATTGGATAATAAGGAACCCATTGGTTCATTTTTTAAGGGTTTTATCTTGAGCATTGGATTGGGCTTGCAATGAAGCTATTGCTGAGATTAGATCATTCTTTTGCGAGTCATTATATAACATGTTAGGGGTTTTTAGAAGCTCATTATGTGATGACAGGGAACCTATAATAAATTAAAATGGAGGATAGGTCCATGTTGGATCTTGAGGAAGTTTTCAGCTAATGCCTATGAAGTTGACCTTCCAGAGGACATTAATATCTCACCTATATTCAATGTTAGTGATTTGTAAGACATTATGAGGGAGAGACTAGTACAACAATGCATCTACCAACACAGACAGATAAGAAACCAGCATGCATTGATCAGTTGAGTAAAAAGAAAGTTGATTCTAGAGTTGCAAAGAAAACCCAAGGTTTCAGGAGCTGTCAGGAGTCATCAGGAGTAGTGATCTAAATACAATTTGGAGGATTTTTAGAGCTATATTGTTCGGAGCTGTCGGGAGCCATCAGGAGCCATTAGGAGTGATTTGGAGCAACCAGGAGCTTTCCGGAGTTGTCCACCACAGCCAATGCATTAAAATCAGAAAATTATATATATATATAAAATTTGAGTTCTATATGGCTGTTGGATTTCTTTCCAACTCTTCAATTTAAACTTCGAAAGACTATTCACTTTCCTCCTCTTGACTATTCATTTCCCTCCTCATGTATATATATGCATTTGAATTTAATTGAAGGGTAGTTGTTTTTAGAGGCAAAACATTGAGTTCTTTAGGGAGGCAAAACATTTTTTCATGTTTCATAGGCTGTGATTCAAGATTCTGTGTGTTATTGAAATTCAAATAATTGCTGCAATTTATTTGTGAGTTGTATGTGATTTCTTGTTGCGTGTTTGGGTATATCCCTAGGCATGACTGCTCTAGTATGTCTTGTTCTCTTCTAATTCACATACCACACACCTCTCCTGAATTTTCAACTTCTATATATATATATATATATATATCTTCTTGTCTTCTTAGAATCATTTCCTTTCATCAAGTAGTCACAACTCTTCACACTAGTCATATTTCTTCGTGATAATAATTGTATTTTCTATTCCTGACAAAACACAACATAATAAGGAATCACTGCTTACTAATTCTGAATTATTTAATAATTAACTACCTTATTGGCTTGTCATCAAATTACATTAATTAGATCGCTGCTCCTTGTACTATAATGATCATGCTTGTTTATGTTTTAACTTACATAGCAGATCATTAAGTTGCATCTTTTAAATAATCATTTGTTATTTCTTTTAAACATCCACTTTGGTTTGCACTACCACATGTTTTATTTTCTTAGGCAATTGCACCTTTAAGATTGCACCCTTTCATGTGTTAATCAAAACGTTGACTTTGAAACAAACCATGTGTTATATTCAAACATAGAATTACATGTTCATCTATTTTCCGCCTTACATATTGGCGATGTCGTTCATGCCAATTAAAACACTGCTTTGTATCTTCATTACTTCAAATGCTGGCCTATTTGATGTTCCCCTTTTAATAATATATTTGTCATTCTTCCTTCAAACATATTAAATGTTGTCTATATAAAATTGTTGACTTTGTCAAAACACATAATCGCTGACAACTAAGAATCTTGATGAAGGGTACTCCCCTTATTCAACCAAACACAGACAACACAACAAGGAAATAAACAGGAAATTGCAAGAATAGAACAATGGCAAGAACAAAAACACTTGCTTTCTATTATCTTCAATGAAATGACATTACAATATTCAGAAAAGTAACATGCTACAGCCACATGGGTATTGTCATTACAATAATCTGCAAGACGGAGCCACAATCTATACTTTTGGGACTGATCCCTAAAACCCCCCTTCATCCCTATATAAGTAGCATAATTAATTGCCTTAGAATATTCTAGAAAGTGAAATTTTCTCATTTTAGTGCCCAGCAGTTCAATTTCCCGCCTTAAGTGATTTTTCTCTCTTCCTTTTGTATCTAAACTAGTCTTGATGGCACAACTTCCGGAAGCCATAAATTGTGAACCGTTGACCGATTGTCTATTATAAACCCATTTCGGAAACCTCTCAAAGTGCTCTATAGCAAGGACCGCAAAACGCACAATGCCGTCTCGGACAAGTTTTGACCCCTTCCAGAGCCTCTAAGGCTTTCAAAACTGAGTTCAAAGTTTTCTTTTACCACCCTCCCGAAATAGAAAATTTCAATATCTTCAAAACCAAACTTGATCTTGCCACGAAACTTTACCAACAAGCTTATATATCCAAAATGAATCTCCAAGAAAGTAACTGGGACAATCCATGCTCAAACGAAAAGCCTACTAAAAATAGTAAACTTGACAAAAATAGTAAACCTGCCCAAAGATAGTCTTTATTGAAAAACTAGACAATATTTTTAGGTGATGTAAGATCGCTCTTACACCCTAGATGATCCTACATCAAATCTTTTATCATCGGTGGAGATGACCATATAAAGCTAGTGTGGCATATGCTGACTTGTCTCTACATTGTTGACTAATCATTTTGACTTTTACTAATATTTGGTTTGATTCTTTATTTCTTCGGTTGGAGTCTTTATTCTATATTATCACTGCCTTATATTGAGAGCCTTTCCCATGTGCAATGTTGAGACTAAAGACCATAATAGCACTCCCAAATTCGGATCACAAGCTTTCTATCGCTGCCATACAATCTTCTAATATGTCGTACAGGTGTTAAGGGAGTTTTACCAAAATAGCATCTGAGGAGGTAGATTCATAACTTAGAGGCTTAGAAGCCTTTCTTAATTCTATCACTGACTTCAATATTTAATTGCTGCTATTTATTGCTTCATAGTTTATTTTCTGTTTGTTATCAAGATCATTTTCTTGAGGATTTGTCATTTTAACATCAATGACAACCTATGTTCCACAGCGTTTCGGGGACGGGGACAAAGGGGACGCATTTTTGGGACACTTCCTAAAGGGCCAAAAATAGGGGACGGCAGGGGATGACAATATGTGTATGTATGTATGTATGTATTTGTGTGTGTGTGCATATAAAGATAATATAGATACAGAGAGGGAAGAGAGAGAGATATGTCAATAATTGATAACAAGAAGACAATATGTAAATGAATCACGAGTTACAGCAGTAGCATAACACTATAAATGATTTTAGCAGCAGTATACATCATGAGCAGTAGTATAACAGCATTATAACTATCCAAATCAAAATGTCTTAAACATGTATCCAAAAGTCTCAAACATCAAAATATAACAGGCTATAGGCACAGCCTATGAAACTAAGCCTCATTCTGGCCTATGAAACACAAATTTGAACCTTGTGACATAGGTAAGAAGTAATATGTTTTCATTCTGATCTCTTTTTATCATTTTAGGATTAAGAAGACAAATGCATGCCCTTGTGGGCTCCCACGTTGCTGCTTTGGCAAAAAGAAATTTAAAAAATGGTCTTGTTTTGTTTTTTAAAGCCCAAAATTGTCCAATGGCGCAGGGGACAGCAAGCCATCCTGGGGATGGATAGGGGATGTTTCGGCATCCCCTAGCTGTTTTGGGGACTTTTCCTAGTGTTTCCGGCAATTTTTGGCAGTCGGGGACGGCTGGGGGACATTTCCTTTACATCTCCCCATCCCCGAAATGTGGAGGGATGGGGATGGAGGAGCATCCCCGTGTAACATTGATGACATCTCAACAGTGTGAAGGTGAAAAATTTTGAAATGAAATCAATCCACACTCTTCAACCACCATCCTTTATCCGCTACTCAATTTCAATTAGAGATGTAATTTATAAAGCAATTTCACATGTCATAATGGTTTTAATTTGTAGTCTGGCTTCAAACATGCAGTGTCCAAATTGGTAGATTTTACTTTCATGCCTGGCTTAATAGAAAATGCTTCCAGTGCTTTCAAAATGTACAAAGCCAGAAATCTAACAAATTTGAGACAGGTTAATACAGAGATTTAAAAAAGTTCTGGTCCCATCACTGACTCAAATTTATTGTCCAATGGTGTGAACTAAGATCCCAAGTAGCAAAAAGTATTTTGGCAATATGAAGAAGAAATACAAGATTTGGGCTATATAAACTTATGAAGTATAAATACAGGATTTTCAATAAGAATATTCTTTGGACAAGTTGGCATAACATTCAAGGAGACTCGAAAAATGTGGAAATTTTGGTATATAGGATTATAGGCAGCTATAGTCCATAGATAATAACATTGAGCAACAAAAACCAATCTTCAATATTTATAAATCAATAAATCCATTTATGAGTTTTCAAAGAGAATAGGTTGTCTATATTAAAATTAAATGCTTGGACTATTTTTTAAAAAGAAATAAGCTCTTTGGTTGTTGTATGAAAGCTTTGTATCAAGAGTGACAGATTTTCAGGAGAAAGTACTTTTTTTTTTCGAGACTGAGCATCTACCCAAACAATTATAGCATTCAGCATTTCTGTATGACGATTGGAATCAATAAAAGAAGGGACAAATCAGAATATATGACTTCAGACTTCAGCTAATGCTCAGAACATTGAACAACTAAGAAGTAGTCTACAATGTACAAGAAATTCCCATTCTTTGGTTTTGAGGTAGAAAAGCTTGTACCATATTAAAGTTAAAATTTTACTTGAACTGTGACAGAGAAGGAGCTAATTAGATTAACTATGAAATTATGGAGACTTTATTTCTAAAAGTTCTCTGACAAAAGAATGGATTTCTTAGAATACTGTACCCGGTTTGGCAGGGTATATGCAGGTGGTAATTTTCAGAAAAGGCTGACATTGGTATACAGAAATGTTCAGTGCTTGAATCCTTCAATAGCCTTTAACAATATAATTTGTCTTTCTCAAGTTAAACCCAGAACTTTTCTGGTTCACAGGTCCCAATCATAAAAAAGAGATGTGAAAAATTGGTAATAAATATGAGAAAGTATTGGTCTTGAATAAGGAGACCAAGTAACGAAAGAGCAAGGGAATCCTTGGCTCTCTGCTTTCATTTAAGCACCCTTGCTTATTGGCTATTCCAGTCTTAATACATGATGAGGATTATAAAGATAACAGTTTGTAGAGTTGAATGATGGTATGCAGGAACTTACAAAGGAGATTCAAAATGGAGGAAACACAGGTAACTTTTGCATTTCTCTTACTTTCCTTATTTGGCTTCAGCCCATTACTGATCAAAAAAAAAAAATTACTTGAACTAATTTTAAAAAGAAAAATACCCTATTTAATTGCAAGGGTTGAAGGCACATGTACAGCTTATTCTTTTCATGATATTTAGAATCTACCCAAATGAGTATAGCATTCTGTGTTTCTGTATGCTTTGCAAAAGTGTGCATAGGATAAAAGATTTACTGACACACTTGAAGCCTCGGGAAATAAGGGCAGGATACCAAGATGATCGGAAAACCAGGTTTGCGCAATGAATAAATGTTTGCTAACTAACAAGGCACCCAATGATTTGAGAAATAAGGCACATTAACCAAGTGGCCAGCAAAAGAATGTTTTGCATACACAATTAACATAAAACATGTTATCATAGATCAAATTTCAGATACCATAGGCTGAAAACACAGTAAAACATTGCTTAACTAAAAAATAACAGTATGCAACGGATTAGGACAACCCCACATCAAATCTAAATATGTTCTAAATATGATTGTATTAAAGCATTACCATATTAAACTGTGCTTGCTTGATTGTGACTGATATCGCGCATGTTCTTTGTAACGCTTGCTATTACGCCCCATTTTCAGGATGGCACTCTTTTACATAATCCTGTAAGTCATTTAACAGAAAGTAAATGCTAACATAAAAACATTTCAACTGAGAAAATGATAATGATCAAATAACATGCTACTTTGTTCTGAACTTCTGTCACAAACAATAATATTAAGCAGATGCAGTTCAGAAGGAAGCCAATTTATGTATCCTCTTGATAAATTATAGCACAAGAAATGGCCACTTAACTAAAAATTGGGGACTAATTGTTGGGAATATTACATCCTTCCCATATATTGAAGTCTGTTGGTTTATTTTTTAAAAGTTTATTAGTACTTGTGACTGTTTGTTTTGATTTGTTTATCCCCTAAATAGGAGTGGTTAGAAGAACTCTCCTATAAATCAGGAGATAATACCCCTATAAGAATGTAATGCATATGATTGAATGGTGAATAAGAAGAAATAGAATTATATTTGTGTGCAGCTACAAAAACTATTATTTCCTCCTTTGGGTTGGTGTGTTCGTTCTCCCACCCAATTATGTGAAAATCCCTGCAATTTGGGAGACTGGAAAAAAATTTTCATTTTAACATAGAGTAGAGAATGGAAGTATTTGAGGAAGAAAGGATAAATGTTCAAGCTTGTATCCCCTTGTCTTTGAGGGAGACATTGATTCAAATGTGGGCTCCCCATGTATGCCTTTGGCTTTGAAAGTGACCACAACAATAAATCCATTTCATTTCAGTCAAACATCAAATATGCCTTCACAAAATATATTGAGGGCTTATTAAGAACCATTCGTTGGCATGTAGCTGACAGTTTCCTTTCATTTATCGCCTGGGATTGAGCTGAAAGGCATCTATGCTAGACATTGGCATTGAGATTTGTATGCAGGAAAAGAAAAAGACATATTATGAAGCTTAAAGTTCCAGCGGCCAGGATGATCTGCGAGATTAAGAACACACTACCAAACACCACACTTCGAGGTGAAGGAGTCCCAACAGTTCTTCATGGCTTATATTTTCATGTGGTGGGAATCCTTCTAGACGACACTATGCAGGTCTTTAATAGAAATGTGGCTAACTTAGATTTTTATTGGCCTTCACCTATGCAACACAGAAATCATCTCTCACTTGAAGATCTTAAGGAAAATGAGTGTTGAATTTCTCAAAGGAGGAAGCTGTCCACTGATCGGAAGCTGTGTACTAATCTATTGTAAGTTTTGTTTTCAGGTAGCTATTGAGATTATAAAGGTCAAACATGGTTGCTAAACTAATCATGATTTCTAAACACAGGGCAGAAGGAAATCTACTAATGGATACTGTCTCCACAGTTCTTGCTAGGCAATGATGATATGTTGCGTTGGAGCCCTAGTGTGTAGTGTTTGGCTGTGAAAATTCAGAGACTGGAAATATTTATGATCAACATGAAGATGAATTATGGGCCTTGGTTGAGAAATGCTTAAGAGTCATGGATCAACTTGTTTAAAGGTGTAGCTGACTCTTTCTATTTATGCTGTGGAGGTATCGGCATAGATGGAGGTGCTATTTTTGGGTTGTAGGTTATGCTTTAGGATGTCTTAACAAATGGTAGTATTGATGTGTGTTTTATGACACTCAACAAAACAAAATAAAATGCTAAGTATTCTATCCTCTCTTGAACAAGGAAACCTCAAATGCTAAACAAATGTGAAATTGTGCAATCAAGTAAGGCAACCCCAAGGTTTACACTACAAACTAGCAACTTTAGTGCTGGATATAACTCAGTGAATATGATGTGATCTCGCCAGTAAAAGACAAAAGGACTTTGTGATGTCCCGGAATTTAAAAAGATATAAGATTAAAAATAAATTTAATTAAAGATTCAAATTTATTTAAAAACCAACTACATAATGATTTATCATTAAACTATGAAGAAATGGTGATGATTTCCAGCGTCAACAAATATCAATAATAGTGTATATAGTCATCAGCACATGGACATCCTTCTAATTAGCAATTGACAAATTCAAGCTGAGAAGTATTGTGGTTCGATAAATCATGAAGACAAAATATAATCTGCAGTTAGACGTAAATCTTCTATTTGCCACATCGAATAATTCCCAAATAGAGATGTGTAAATAATGAAAATAATAACCAGAGTTCCATGACTCAGACTCGCCTATGACTCGGCAAGGTCGACTCAACCCGTGACTCGGCTATGACTCGACAAAATGAAAAAACAGAGATTTTTTACAATTTAAAACTTGTTTCACGCACCCATTATTAAATCAGAGTTTCCAAAGCTAAATGAAGAAAGAAGGATCATTTTGGAAACAATGGTCATCATTCATAAAAGAAGCAAGCATCTGAAGGAGAGGCAAAATCATTGAAGAACTTACCACTGGAGATTGCTTCTTGGGAAGATGAAAGATTCATTCAAAGTATCAAAGGCTAAGCACTGAGAACAATTCTTTTTTGAAGAACAGGTCATATTACTGAGACAAAAGCATCCTAATCCACAATCTCGTATCATAAAAAAATTATTTTTCAAAGTTTTTATGGTTGTTTGTCTGGTAAGCTTTTTCGGCAAATATGCCTTCTCATAGGGTTACTACAGGCATGTTGTAGACTGCTATAAGTCATCTACAAGTTATTAAATGTGATATGAAGACTTGCAGGTGTTATATACATGCTACAGGTGTTGTTTAGGCTATTGCAGGATTAATGGAAGATGCTACAGGTATATTGGAGGCTGTTACAGGAGTTAGGAAGCTAATATAAATGTATTGAAAGCTGCTAAAGGTGTATTGGAAGCTGTTACAAGTTTATTTAGACTGCCACAAACAACTTGATAACATGCTATAGGTGATTGGAGACAAGCTCTAAGCTAGGTCATTTTGTTCATGTGATTATCATTAGTTTCAGCAACAAAGTTGATGTCAGAATGGCGATTTCATGTGACTTGTAAACAGTTGTTATTCCACCTGGTGACCAATCAACATCTTCAAGGTACCAAGCGGGTCATGGCCCATGACCCGTCAGGTCATGCTGGCGGGACATGCTCGGCCCGTGGGTAGTTAATACTCACACCACCTGTGACGAGTAATGGACCACTAATAATAACAACTGCAACAAGCGGTGGTACTTACAGTCAACGTCTTATGTGGAATGGTCAACACCTCCAAATATGGTGAAGAGCATCATTGTCATGAAGGATAACTCAGATTGATAGTTAATGATGAGGGATGATATAGTAACACCAAGAATCCATTATCTTGGTCAGACCAACATCGGTGACAAATCAGTGTGTTGATATTATGAGTAATGAATATTATACAGCCTTGATGATTATCGACACTTGATCATTTGTTGTCTTATGCGATTAGCATTAATCGCATTATGCTCATAATATCATTATGGTGTTAACTAATCACAGCAGCAGTTAAACAATTTATGCTACTCTACAAAACGTGTCCCTTCAAACATATATTAATATTCTACGCCATGCGATTGGGAAAGTGTGATTGATTGAGAATATATCTTATTTACTCCCTTTGTGGATTATCGCTCTGTTGAGCAAAGCAACAGTTGCTGACGCAACCTTCCGATTATTGAAGTGCAAGTATCGCAACAGTATATATCAGACACAACACATATCGAGACGGCTCTATTGATTGCAGATTGCATATATAATTAAGAAGATCAGCAACGGCATACTACCTATGACCATCCCATTATCAGCAGCACATTTATAAAGGAATATCAGAAACGGCTAGAAGGCAATGTGCATGGATCATATCACCATATCAGAGACAGACATAGCATCACCTGAAGGTCTGGATATTACTTGTAGACTTAATCTGTAATTGTATTCCATTGGCATTGGAATAAGCATTGTAAATAAATATATTTGTCATTTCCATTTACCATCATTACATCTGCATTACACAATTGCATCTTGCCATACATATAGTCGAACTGCATTATCAGCATCACAATATTATTGTTATCATTACATTTGCATCACAATACATTACCATTCATAGTGTCTAAATACACTTTGTTGCACATTGTATCAATTTCCATTAATTCATTTGAGCAATTGGAATTACCAGTCATTATTATTCTATAAAATCATATTATAGCACTTGAAACCATCAAATAAAAGCATTCATCAAGAAAGAGCACTTGAGAAGATTTACATCCCTCATAGTTCTTATGACTTCGATTAAGGACAACACACCAGATTGGGAGAAAACAATTTCTACAAGCAAGACTGAGATAAAAAAAAAAGCGGATTAGAAATTGCAAAAGGCACCTATGCCTCCAATGAATGAGCTCAACAATATTTTGTCCAGATTCATTGAATTGGCAAAGAGAGAGAAACAAAGGAAAACATATTTTGAAAGATAATTTGATGTAAGCCCAAGTGGCAAACAATTTTCTCATTGGTTGTTAGATTAGATGCTTAATTCTGATTGGCTTACCATTTGGTGTCATTTGGTTGGTTGTCACTACTTTGTAATTTTTCTATTGGTTCAATTTGAGGTGCTTGAATCTCATTGGTCGATAGGGTGGCAACCCTAATTAGGGTTTGTAGGATTTAATTTGGGCCATTGATTCTGATTTAATCTTGGTCGTTCATTGTACTTAAGCTCTCTATATAAGGCTTACTCCTCTCATTTGTAAAGAAAGATGTTGGAGAATTGTTGCTAAAATAATGTCAAATTTTCTCGACACTTCATTATTTTGTTTACATGGTGATTTGTTGTGATCAAGTTTGAAATATTGCATGGTGATCTTCATCCTCATTTGGAATAGATTTCATTTCAAGTTGTAAAGATAGATAGAATTTGCTTTAGAGTAACTTAGTTGGATAAGAGAAATTGATGCAGGAGCATCTGGGGTTCTTGACAATCCTGTATCTCAGTAGCTTGTTAGATGTGCTTGGTAACTGTTTTGAAGTTCTCGGTGGAGTGTTCTTGTTGTTCACCGACGAGCTCGGTTACCGCTTGGTGTGTTTTCTCTGCTCGGTGGTGCCTTTCACCAAGTGGCTTTGTTGTGCTCGGTGGCCTAGTTCACTGACGGGTTTGTTTTGGATCTTTTGTCGAGGCCGACTTGTGTATTTAATTTTGGTTGTGATCTTAATGTTGGGATCGTTCATTGGGAAACGTGAGGACCTAAATTTGGGTCATTGCTTTCTCCAATGCTAGATCTAGAAGATAAATAGAATTTGCTTTAGAGTAACTTAGTTGGATAAGAGAAATTGATGCAGGAGCATCTGGGGTTCTTGACAATCCTGTATCTCAGTAGCTTGTTAGATGTGCTTGGTAACTGTTTTGAAGTTCTCGGTGGAGTGTTCTTGTTGTTCACCGACGAGCTCGGTTACCGCTTGGTGTGTTTTCTCTGCTCGGTGGTGCCTTTCACCGAGTGGCTTTGTTGTGCTCGGTGGCCTAGTTCACTGACGGGTTTGTTTTGGATCTTTTGTCGAGGCCGACTTGTGTATTTAATTTTGGTTGTGATCTTAATGTTGGGATCGTTCATTGGGAAACGTGAGGACCTAAATTTGGGTCATTGCTTTCTCCAATGCTGGATCTAGAAGATTCTTTGGGCCGACCTGTTCGATAGCCTCAAGTATAAATGTAATAATCTATTCTAGATTTAGGGTAGCAAAAGTTAGAAGCAAGATAGGAAGCTGGAGATCGTGGATCTCGCATGCATGAGGATTGTAATGTTCTGTAATTGATTCCTATTTGTATTGACTACAACCGGGAAGGTCTCACAGCCCGGCATGTATCAAGTTTGAATGATTAATGAATATGATCTGCTTTCCTTCTCCCATTTTCTGTGTTATTGCTTCCGTGTTGTGATTCTGCAAGTTGGTTTCGTAATTGGGTGAGCCTTTGGCCCCAAGTATCTACGTCCCTTCATCAAGTGGTATCAGAGTGAAGTTAGATTTGACGTTCCTTTTGTAAACCCTAGTCGGTTATTTGTTGTGGGGTAGCAAATTACGATCTGACCTGCAATTGCAAAGGGTTTCAAGATGGTTCGAGGAAGGAGAGATGCAGATCCAGGTTTAGCTGATATGCTAAGACAAATCGCTGCTGGATTGGAAGTTGTTGAGACAGCCCAGTGCCGAGGAAGACATCTTGATGATGTTAGTGATGATGAAGCCGAAGAAGTGCAAGAGGTAGCCGATCCTGCACCTATAATGGATCAAGGAGAAGAAAGATTTCTGAAGGCATTGACTAGTTTGAAGGCTACACCGCAGTTTAACCCTCTTGAGTATAGTGGAAAGATGGATTCGGATGAGTTGATGAACTAGATCACCGAGATGGAGAAATACTTTGAATATGAGAACATATCGGATGAGAAGAAGGTGAAAATTGCAAGCACAAAATATAAAGGCCATGCATCCTTGTGGTGGGAGCATCTGCAATTGGATGGAAGAAGAAAGGTAAAACCAAAATCAAGGTATGGGAAAAGATGGTAAATAAGTTGAAAGACAAGTTTCTACCTTGTGATTATCAAATTAACCTAGTTAGGAGAATGCAAAGTTTGAAGCAGAAAGATAGCTCTGTGAGGGATTACATTGAGGAATTTTATAGGTTAGACATCAGATTTGGACATATTGAAGATGAGGTGGAAAGAATTGCAAGGTACCAAAATGAGTTAAGGACTTCTATCCAAGAAGAGATCAATTTGGTGAAAATGGAGAGTATTAAGGAGGCTTATCAGTTTGCCCTAAAAGCTGAGGAGAAATTGAATAAAAGGCATGAGAAAAAACAAAGAGGAAGAGGCGGTAGATTCCCTAGAGGAAGAGGTAGATCATATGGTGAAAACAACAAATCTAATCAGGACAAGACAAACTATGACAAAGGCAAGACCGAGTGGAAAGGTGAGAGTTCATCTCGAGGAAGAGGAAATTACTCCCGAGGTGGATATGGAAGAGGAGGATTCTGAGGAACTTAGATCATAGATCATAGATTCTGAGGTGGATATGGCAAAGGAGGATTCTGAGGGACATAGATCATTTGAGTGTACACATACAAGCAAGAAGATCGGTAGCAGTAGAAATGTTTTGGTGCAAGAAAATTCACCGAATGAACCTGCGAAGGAAGGAAACTTGATGGTCACAAGAGCATTGTGGAGTGAAAAGACTAAGGAAGATCCGGTAAGAAAGAGTTTGTTCAAGACCAGATGCAGAGTTGCAGACAAAGTTTGGAAAGTGATCATTGACAGTGGAAGTTCAAAGAATCTGGCATCAGAGAAAATGGTTTCAAAGTTGCAATTGCAAAGATTGAAGCACCCAAAGCCCTATCAGATTTCATGGATCTGTTGGCATCAAGTGATGGTAACCGGTAAGCCTATTACCGGTACAAGTATTGTCATTGATTGGCAAAAGAGTATAGAGACTTGTCACCTCTACAAAGTCTAAAGATCCAAGGAGATCTATATCAAAGAAGGATGGTTTGGCTAATGGTGCCAGTATTCAAGACAGTTGTGACTGTACGCAAATACCACCGGTCACTATACAAAGCCTTAGCCACTGGGCAATATACACAGTTAAGGAAAAGAGGATTCTAGCATCAACTGAGGACCGAGCTACAACCGGTGTAGTCAAGTACAAATAAAGCAATAGTCAACAATACAACCGAGGAAAGTGCAACCGGTAAGCCAAGTAAGGGACAGCAAACCGAGGACCGTGCAACCGGTAACCCAAGGGAGGGATAGTAACAGGTCAAAGACTCTTACCTGTTTGCAACATGTAGAACTCAACCGATATATTAATGACTCTAGTATAAACCGAGATAGTCATAGTCAACTATTTGTTCCAACCAACTCTTTGACCAAGATTTTCTACACTAAATTTGGAAGTCTTTGAGTTAAACTGGCGATCGGTTTGAGGCGAGTCTAGAGGATTTAAAGCCGAAATTAGTGGCTTTAAAACAAAGCGTTATCTCCTATGAAGGAAAGTTGCTTGACACGCAACTACTACTTTCTTCATTAGTCAAATAAAGCAAGGGCATGCATCGGATGCTTCCTCAGTAAACTGGTACTCCATTGAGTAATGAATCCGATAAGGATCTGTAATTAGGTCATGCACAATGAGTACAATTAGGGGTAGGACCCTATATATTCTTCTACCTAAGGCAAATAGAAGTTGCCTTCATTCTGCCGAGTAAAAGAGTGAACCTGTATGCTGAAAATAAGCCAGGGGTGAAAAGAAGAAGTGAGAAAGAAGATTGTGCAGAGAAGCACAATAGTAGAGGAGAAGACACCTGTAGCGACCGGTGATGCTTTTCAGTTGAGCACAAACAGAGATCTTATCAAGCTATGCAAAGTCATTTGTGAAAGGTCAATCCTTCTATTGTTCTCTAACAATTACAATAGTTAAATCCCAGTATTTGGGTGGACTCTACCAAGTCCTTTATATCAAATCCCTTAATCAGGTGACATCTTTCAAGGTGTTCAAAGTCCTTTAACTAGGCAGGCACTAACCGGCCTCATTGTAACAAATCCCTTAACTGGGTCGCATCTAGCAGTGCGTTTTGATCCTTTAACCGGGAAGGCTCCTAACAGGGCGTACTCCAAAAGAGTAAAAAATTTGTGAGGTCTCCTCACACCGTGGTTTTCACCCTAACCAAGTTTCCACGTGATAAATCTGGTGTCACTGTGTGATTGTTTACTTGTTGTTATTATATGCTTAAATCTGTTTGCCTTTCTGCTGTAAGTTTACTTCACTGGATTTAAAGCGAAGAAGTTTTTTAGAGGTGTTGATTCACCCCTCCCCTCTCAGCACCGATTGGGACTGTCAAGATCAAGGATGAACATACACTTATGGTAAGTGAACAATGCTTTGTGAGTCTAAAAATTGGAAAGTATTATGATAAGGTGTTGTGTGATATTATGCCTATGGATTGTTGTCATATATTGTTGGGTAGACCTTGGCAATATGATAGACATGCTATTTATGACGGAAGATTGCATAAACATGTTATTTGGGCCAATGGCAAGAGACAAATCTTGTTACCTTTAATTGAAGAATCTGTTGGTGAGATATGTACATCTGTGAAAGTTTGCTTGATGGAAAGTAGACAGTTAGTTAAGGATTTGAAGAAAAATGTTGTTATGTTGTGATTCCTAACAAACTGAGTGGGAAAACTGAAGATAAAGTTCCTGAAGAGGTTGAGAAGTTTCTCACTGATTACAAGGAAATCATTTCAGATAATGTACCTGATGGTTTGCCACCGATGAGAAGTATTAGTCATTGTATAGATGTGATTCCTAGAGCTAATTTGCCAAATAAGGCACCACACCAACTAACACCAACCAAGAATGAGGAACTCAACCGACAAGTTCAAGAGTTGTTGCAGAAAGGTTTGATCAGAGAAAGTTTGAGTCCATGTGCAGTACCAGCTATGTTGGCACCTAAGAAGAATGGCGAATGGCGAATGTGTACTGATTCTAGAGCAATCAACAAGATAATAGTTAAGTATCGGTTTCTTATACCGAGAATGGATGATATAATGGATTATTTGAGTGGAGCAAAGTATTTTACGAAGACTGATTTGAAGAGTGGATATCATTAGATCAAAATCAGAGAATGTGATGAATGGAAGACTGCTTTCAAGACAAAAGAAGGTTTGTATGAATGGTTGGTTATGTCTTTTGGTCTAATTAATGCACCGAGTACTTTTATGAGGTTAATGAATGAGGTTCTGAAGAAATTCTTATTACAGTAATAGATAGTTTCTAATTTTATCTCTCTTTCGTCTATTTCTAATGGTCACTCTTTTTGTAATGTTTCCATAAACTCCTTATGTTCGTTATGGAAACTTTCTCTTTCACTCTACAAGAATGTTTCTACTTCCTCTCTCTTGTTCGTTATAGAAACATTCTCTTGTATCTTGTATATATAGATCATTCATGATCATTGTCTAATAACACATTCATTATTTTACCACAATATGGTATCAGAGCAAATTCCTGGCCTCTTCGAAAATCATTAATTTCTTTTTTGAACTTATTAGTTCAAGATTTTTGAAGCTTTTTTGCCCCGAGTGTGCTCAAAATTTGCATTTGTTTTTCCTCACCCAACCGTCTAGGGTTTTTGCATTTTCGACTAGGGTTTTTGTGTTATTCCCAACCGGTTACTGGGGGGGGATGAATCAGTAAATACTATTTCTATTGCAATTCAAAACTTGTATAAAGATTCTTGCAAGATATGCAGAATGTAAACAATCATCCACAAGCATAAATAGAAATACTCAGATCAACACATCATGTATACGTGGAAACCCTCGATTAGAAGGAAAAAACCACGGCAAGACAGAGCTCACAAGTTCACTACTGCAGTAATAAAGACGCCCTGTTAGGAGCTTACAAAGCACTTGCAAGAGTGCTACCCAGTTAAGGGATTCAGTAGAAGATCGGTTAAGATCTTAGCTCTATTAGGAGCCGCCTTGTTAGAGGACTTTCAACATCAACAAAGATGTTACCCGGTTCAAGGATTTTTACAAAGAACCTATTAAGGTTCACCCTAATTGAGGGATTTCGATATGCTTTCACAATACAAAAGCAATGATCTTAACTTGACACTTTCTGTCTGATTAGATCATACCTGTTGATCTTTCCCGGTTCTGCCTAGCTATTGAATCTTTCTGCCTTTCACCTCTGTGACCGTAGCTCTTCTCTCAGAAGTTATCTCTCTTCTACTCTATATATTCAACAACAACCTTCTTGCATCCTATGACCTGTATTTATGCAAAATTTCATCTCAACGAAACCCTTAACTCAGAACTGCCAGGCTGTAAACTCGTCCTTAAATCATGCAACAAAACAAAAAGCTTTGCGTTCTAATCATGCAACAAAACAAAAAGCTTTGTGTTCTAATCTTGATTTTACCTTGAAACATTTGCATAGAAATAAAACTAACTCTTGTTAATATTACAGAAACCAGAAATGGCAGATTAACGGATTTCCGGATTATTGATTATTAATGACAGAGGAACAAATGTGTTCCTTATAAAGGATTACAAAGACATTGTTTCTAAAAGAAACAACGTAGACTGAAGACGAAATTAGAAACAAATCTAAAGACAGGATAGGAAACATTCCTATCTAGACTGAAAGACGGACTACAGACAAGTAGTTGACCATTATAGAAAGTATTTAACTAAGGAGATAATATCTTAATAAAGATATTATCTTAATACCCTCCCTTAATGGTCAACGTACGAATGTCGGAACATTCTGTGATAACTGAGACCCTCCCTGGATCTACAAAATGCTGAAACCAAGAAGCTTTGCCAGAAGAGTGCTATGACTCAAAACAGACTGCAATTACAAAACTTCGTTTTTGTGGAAAAAACGGTAAAAACCCAGAATCCCACGCAACCTTGCGTATTACAGACAACATGAAATGATTTTTAAGGAGAAAATCAACAAACCCAAAAACAAAAACAGAAACAGATTCAGAAGGCAAAAAAAGAAACTTCGCCTTGATCAGGAAGCTCGGCGACTTGTGCTGTTGGCTGGGAAGCATTTTGCTTCGCTTGGGCAGCCAAACGTTTCCGGCACTCGAACTTCATATGGCCAAACTTGTGACAATAATTACACTGCACATTTTTCTTCGTAGAGCCATCCAGGGATTGAGCAGAAGGTTGATGCTGGAAAGCCTGAGAAGACTGATGGTTGCCGATGTTCTGTTGAAAGGATTTTGTAGCAAATGCCTGCTCTGAGGAGGCTGTAGAAGCACTGCTCCCAAATTGTTGTTTCCAACGATCCTGCTGTAGGAGTTTGGTGCATAATTCTGGAAACTTCAGATCAACACTAGTTGACGTAATGTTGAGTGTTTCTATGAAGTGCTCATAGGACGATGGTAGACTTTTCAGAGTGATGACTACCATATCCTCTTCCTCCATTTTCCGACCAATAGCTTCGAGTTGATCGCGGATGTCCTTAATCTTTGTCAGATGCTCTTGCAAGGACATACGTTCATCCATCATAATGGAGAACAGCTGATTCTTCAGAAAGAATGCCCGACTCTTGTCAGATGTTTCATGCAGCTCCTTCAGATATTTCCAGATTTCTGCAGCTGACTTGCCGGAAGGAATCTGCGGTCGCTGATCATCGATAACAGAGAGCTTGAGAAGCATAACAGCTTCTCGATTGCAATCATCAAACTTGTCCTGTTCTGCTTGGTCGGAGGTCGAACGAGTCTTTGTGCCTAGAACAAGCTCATCCAGGTGACGGTACTCGAAGATAGTCAGCATGCGCTGCTTCCAAGTGTTATAATTGCGGCCATTGAATCGTTGACTGCCCTCCAACATCAAATTAGTCAAAGATGCCATTTTGAAGAATTCAGGTACAAACTTCAAGACTAAAATTCAACAGGCACGAATTTCAAGGCAAATTCCTAGCTGACCCAGAAAAAATTGACAGGTACCCAGAAGAACTGATACAAAACCCAAAAAGAATCTGAAGTCGGATTTCAAATCCGGAGGCTCGAAAATCGAGGCACAGAAAACAAGGCACCCACAAAAATCTGATGAAGACCCATTTTAGCTCTCGAAAAAACCCACCAAGAATCTATGATCAAAAAAAATTTCCAAGCCAAAAAGTTAGGGTTTTCGAACAAAACCCTAGTCGGGAGCCATTGATGGAAAAAAGTTGCAGAAAAAATGGCAGAATCTGCAGAACCGACAACTTCTGGAATGAAAAACGTCGTAGATGAGGTCGTTTTTGCACTTTGGAGAAGAAAACGTCACTGATTATTGAGAAAGAGACCGAAAATGGTAAAAACACCGCCAAAAACATGCATGATTTGCAAAGAAGAACAATGCGTGTTTTTTGTTTTTTTTCCGGAGATAAAGACGCGGATTCCAGGCATCAATAGAAGACGCGAATGCAGATAAAGACATCGTGTTTGGGCAAATAACCAGCAATAGAAGTCTAGGATAAAAGCTCAGATCCTTGCGCGCAAAAACAAGAGTACAAATGCTCGAAAACCTTAGACAGGTTACTCAGAACGAGCACCAAGAAATGCACAGAATAATTTCGAAAAATTTATGCACTGATAATTTCAAAAGAAATTATAAATTTTCAAAATAATAACGTATTAGGCTCTGATACCATATTACAGAAACCAAAATTGCCAGATTAACGGATTTTCGGATTATTGATTATTAATGACAGAAGAACAAATGTGTTCCTTATAAAGGATTACAAAGACGTTGTTTCTAAAAGAAACAACATAGACTGAAGACGAAATTAGAAACAAATCTAAAGACAGGATAGGAAACATTCCTATCTAGACTGAAAGACGGACTACAGACAAGTAGTTGACCATTATAGAAAGTATTTAACTAAGGAGATAATAGCTTAATAAAGATATTAAAGATATTATCTTAATAGTTAAAAATTAAAGATATTATCTTAATAGTTAAAAAGTTAACTTCAGTTCTAAACGGTGGATGCTCCGCATATTCCGATTTTAACTCAAACAGCTCCACATTCACCGGTGCAGATAGACATGTTGTTTGACTGATGTCAATTTTGTATTCAGTCCATCCCAGTATGCTATATAAGACTGGTACAATGTACTATGTTCGGTCTATCGGTGCATCTCCTCTGTTTTGTTTACCGGTGCATACACTCTGTTATAGTCTACCGGTGTCTCTAAAGTAATGTGAGTGATCTTTCGGTGTACCTATACCGGTGGGAATGGTGTTTGCATCTTGCTTCACTAATGACAACTTAAATTTGCTAACAATCTTCCCCTTTCTCATTGGTGGCAAAACCATTACTCACTTGTCACAATTAATACCTTGTCCTGTAGACTTGTCTTCCCTATTCTGTATACTTCTGCTTCTGTGGTTGCATACTTCCCCTGTTTGCATACTTCCCCTATTCAAGTGCTTTAGCTCTTCTGTTTTGACCTCCTGACCTCCTGACCCTTCTTCTCATCTTCTCTTCCCGCCCAATCCAATATCTTCTTCTTCCCCTTTTTGCCTCCAGAAGACAAAGGGTTATGCTCCATTTATGAACTTTACATTTGAAGCTTTGTGAAGATATCCTTGTATATGTTCTTTGCTGAATGAAGGAATGGGTTCCATTGACCGGTAACATTTTCAATGTTTTCTGTGTTGCTTTGAGAGAGACAATGATGTTTTCCATGTCCTCCACAGTCTTGTAATCAGGTTCATTGAGAAGATTCTTTGTATATGTTGCAGTTTGTTGCATATGATCAAATGTGCTAGCCAAAAATAATTGAAATCCAATAATGTCTTGGATTCTTTTGGTCTTCTCTTCTGATGCCTTTCTCAAAATGAGAGCTAAGCTTGTCATTTCCTTGTTGTAAGCTATTGCAGTCTTGTTCTTTATGTCAAACTGTGAAGACAAAGATCTTATGTCTTCCGAAATCCTTGTTGACTTCTCAGTGAGATCTTGAATAAAAGTATCAAAATTGGAAGTTCTGGACATCAAACTTCCTGCAACTTGAATCTGTTGTTGTAGTACCCTTAGATTGGTAGATAGTGTGACCTTTATTTCCTCAACCTGTTTGTGGAGAATTTCTATTCTCTTCTTCTCGTAACGATCAATAGCCACTATCTTTGGATCGGTTAGATCATCTCCGATTGCTTGGGCTAATATTTCTAATTGATCTATTACAGGTTCATCTTCATCGATGTCAGCATCGAGTACAAAGTTGCTCAGGATATTCTTGACACTAGTTAGGACCATGTCCTGTTTCCTCTTAGTTAGCTCTTTTAACTGCCTTGTTGACATTTTGTTGATGTCAACTACGATCTATGTAGCCTTGCTCCTTTTTGCTTCTATGTCAACTGCAAAAGATAGCTTCCTCTTGGATGAGGATGAGCTTGGAACATCTACCTGTTCCTTGTGTGTAGGCTCTTGTACCGGTAGTACTTGCTCAATGTGTACAGGCAACTCTTGTTCCTGTTCCATCTGTTGTTCTTGTTTGTTTTCATCATTTCCCGATTGGGCTAACTCTTCTGATAATGCCACATCTTCCGGTTGTGCTTCCTCTTCTGGTAGGTCTTCTGCTGTGTAATGACCCTTACTATAAAGGCCACTAAAAACCACTAATACTGAACTGAGAAAATTCGTCAAACAGTTGGCATGTACTGAATACACTGCTGAAAGAAAAATATTGAATATAGGAAATTATTTTGCAATATATGAGTTCGCTGTCCCAAAATTTCAGAATAATAGATAGCAACCAAATACCATCTAAAACACTATCAATGATGTAGGAAATTGCTCAAAACCATATGCCATTCATATATCAACAATTTGCAACAATGCCATACATTTTTCAGGCAATGATATGATCATCAAACCTAGGTTTGCAATATAGATAGACTGAAAATTACAATGTCCTTTCACTTGCAAAATCCTAGCCTTTCTTTGTTACCAATAATGCCAAATGGCAAACAAAGACAAGTACAATGTAAAATAGTAAAGTGCTAAAGCTATATTTTGTACTCAGCTGAAAACATACATTTCTCAGAAAATATGCCAAATGCCAAATGAGAAATGAGGAACCTGATTGTAGATGGCTGCAATAATTTTTCAGACTGCTTTTTCAGATCTGCTTTTCGGACTGTTTTTTTTGGATCTACTTTTTCGGACAGCTTTTTCGAATCTGCTTTTTCAGATTGCTTTTTCGGATCTGCTTTTTCGGACTGCTTTTTTCCTCTTGCAACCAAAACTCAAACCCTCAGGTAAATCTGAGGATTCCAAATAAGCTCAACTTGAAATGGCTGAATACCACTTCCAAACTTGCAACCCTTCAGTAGATATTTCACTACCTCAGTTATGCCAATCTAGGGGAGTGATTCGTTCCCAAAGATCGAATAGTATTTGCAGACCACAAGGCTACAAATTGCTTCACAATGAAGAAGTAGAAGAAATTCCAAATCCAAGCATGTCCAAATGAAAGCCCAAGCCCTCTATTTATTCTTTTCCTTGAGAAGTTGCTAGAACTTCTAGAAACATCCAATTATAATGTACTTTATAATAAAATAACATTATAATAATAAAGTACATTTCTCAACTCAAAATTATAACAATGTAGGCTCATAACTGAATGTAGGCCCAACTACAACCGAATGTAGGCTCAAGACTGAACGTAGGCTCTACTACAACTGGATGTAGGCTCAAACTGGATGTAGGCTCACTCTGGATGTAGGCTCCACTACAACTGCATGTAGGCCCAAACTGGATGTAGGCTCTACCGAATGTAGGCTTTGTCAGCAATATGCAATCAAATGATCAACATAATGACCCTCTCTCCAAACCATTTGCCTACGAGAGTCGCTGATAGGCAAATCCGTCATGCCAAACGATGTCAGCCAAAATGGGGACATGACATGCTGCTAGTACTTCTTCCTCATTCTGCACTTCCACTTCCGATTGCACTTCAACTTCTGATTGAGCATTATCTTCTTGTGGAAATTGCTCTTCCGGTTGGACTTCTTCCTGGTGCTGCTCTTCAACTGTATGCAAGTCACCCACAGCAATTTCTTCTTCAACACCTGTAGTGTTGTCGGTGGTCATCTTGACTGATGACTTCCAAATTCACCTGTTCACCAAATGTGAACTGTTCTTTTTGAATGTTCTCACCAGTTGTATGTTCTTCACGACAAATGAATTGAACACATGGTTCTTGTACCTATTTAGTTTGATCCTGAGGACCCGCTCCTTCAAGTGTACTGAAATTATACTGCTGCCAAAAATCTAGAGTCTCTTTATAGACTTCATTTTCGTACCCATTGAATATCTTGGCAACTCTATACTTGGTATCCAAGTTCATTGATGCTTCCTCTAGTAGAAGCTTGATTCTCTCTTCACTGAGACCAAGTCTAACCTTAGACAATGTCTCCTTGTTGATTCTAGTGTTGGTGCCTAGACCGGTCCTCCATTTGGTCATTAGCCTAGAATTAAGTTCAGGGGGAAACTTGGACCTATAGTCCCTTGGAGTCCTGTTGTAATCCATAAAAGTTTCCACTATAGCTACTATAACTGGCTGTTTATCCTCCTCTCCTAGCACACTATACCATCTAGCGGCATTATCTACTTCCCCAAAATCCATCACCTCATCAACTATTTCATTGATAGTCATAGTTCGAGTCTTACCTTTATCCGGAGAGATAAGAACAGTTGGGCGAGCTGGATCACTTCCTTTATCATCGGTGATGTCGACGATGACCGGTCCGGTAGGAATCTTCTCTTTGATCGGTACTTCTGCTCCAAGTACTCGTTTTCCTTTTTTGATATCGATGACCAATGGCTCAATGACCCTTTGGTGTGCTTCTTTTGCTTGTATCTGGGTCTGAAGGAGTTTGGTCCATATTGTTACTCCTTCCTCATGAACCTTCTCAGCTTCTCCTATAAGCATCCGGCCATTCCTCTTCTTTGTCAGGAAATTTTGTTGATGCAGTTCCGCTTGGTGTGTGGCCTCTTCCAGAGTGAGATGGTTCTGGACCTCAAGCAGAGCTCGAATCCTCAACTCCTTTTCTCTGTCCATTGAAGCTTTCCACCTAGCTTCAAGAATCTCTAGGAGATCATCAAAGACAACCTTATGAAGTTCAGTGGGAGACAAGTTGAACTTGTGAATACAGAATACTACTGCTTCTTCAATCTTTCTCCTGTCTTCTTCATTTGCAAAATGATATCTTGTGTTCACTGAACTCATTCCACCAGTATCGTTCAACCCTGCCACAAATTCATCAATTGTGGGCTTTCTCCTTCTCGGTGCATCTTCCTTCACCAGTTTGCCAGATTTCCTCATTTTGACTAGAGGAATTGTGTCTTCTAATTCTGTTTCTTCTTGTTCTTCTTCTTGTGTGCAGGGAACTAGTTGAGCTCTCTTCCTTTGAGCCTTGGGTTGTTCTGTCACCGGTTTCTTCTTTGGTGTGGGGGTCCTTTTAGTGTATACATTTTTGATCGGTGCCCTCTTCTTCAGATTCTCTTGAATCTCTTCGAATGTACCAAACCAATGGGCAGTGAGATCTAGATTCGCTTCGGTCAAGGCATCAGCATATGCCTTCGCAATCTTGGTGGTGATCTCATAACCCATTTCAAGAGCATATCTTGTTCTCGGTTCCACTGTTTGAATGATGTAGTGATCGGTGGAAATGCACCCACACCCGCTCCCTTGCATACATTCTCAGTTGAAATGCCTCAAAATATGCGGTCATTACTTTATCGAACTGGTTTCCCAGTTGGTTGGCCATTTCACTTATTTGGTGCATGACTGGTCGATCAGTTCCCCATGTCACCTTTCCAATTCCTGGGAAGAAATTTTGATAGTAGAAGTAGAGACATACCAGTAGGGTCCTGTACTTCATGGATTTCTTCTTAACAATGTTGAGCTTCTTCATATTTTCAAATATCTGCCCTCGAAGCATTCCGCAGAGATTGTACTTGGCGTTGTCATACATTATCCGATGAGTGGCATGAATAGATCCTCCTGATATGTTGTTCAGGTTGCTAGACTAATAGATTTTATAACCTATTACAGCAGAGGCGAACCGAACTCCTTCATCTTCGATCTCATTCACGGTCATAAGCCAACCATCGGATTTAGACTTTGTCAGCTTAGTGACAATTGCATTGGAGATTGTTCTTAGGGTTAGTGCTTCCCCTTCCTGACTGTACCCAGTCACTCAATGCAAATCTTCCTTTGTAATTTGTATAGTTGCACCCTTTTGGAGCCAAAACCCTGGATTGTGCACACGACTGAGAACCAGTCAAATCCAATATGGTCGGAAGATTGTTGGATACCTGACTCCGTTGATGAGACCGGATGACACCAGCTTCGCGTACCTATCAGGAAGCTTTTCGTCCTCACATACCGAGAGATACTCGCTCTGGATGTATGTCTCTCCTAGTTCTTCCTGCTTGGCGTGAAAACGCGGTCATGTCTTTCGTCATGAAAACACCATGAGGCATGCTTGATAATGCACCAGTCATATCGTTTGCCCGGTTCTGGACCACCATGATATCATAGGAAGGTCGGTCGATTTGATTTGTAGGAATCAACTTGGTGACAGATGATGAAGATGCCATTATAATCAACCGATTGATACAGAAAGTAGCTTTGATCGATCTTGCAGACAATCTCTTACGATAATCAAAGCACGAGAATATTACTCAAGAATAAAAATTTGTTAATCACAAAATTGCAAAGTAAAGGTAACGGTAACTATTGTTTAACGGCTACACCATTAAATGCCTTACCTAACCTTTCTTTCCTTTTTTGCCAACCAGTATTCCAGCTTTTTCGATTGTGCATATCTCGATTGATCATTGCTTACCTGTCCGGTCTTTCATGCAGACTTAGTGAGATCAATGCCCACCAGTACTACCGGGAACAGTAGATGTACTACCAGTTCCCTCTAAGCCCTGTAGGCTCAGTTGGCTGAAGAGATATCACCATCACCAGATGATGATCTTCCCTCTGTCTTCTCCTCAGCGGAGCTCTTTGATTCCTTTTTTAACCAAATCTACTTGACTTCTTTCTCGATCTTCTTTCCTTGGTTGTTCTTCTCATTTGAAGATGAGGTCTTCTCCACCGGTTTAACTGATCATTTCCTTTTGTTCATTGACCGGTTCCTGCAATCTTTAGCTAGGTGTCCAACTTTGTTACAGGTGTAACAGACTATCCCAGTTCCCTTCCATGGATTCACTCTTTTGTTGTTAGGTGATCTGCTCCAGGAGTCATTGTGACTGTGCATGCTACAATTAGCACAGTTGGTTGCACTCCGGTTTTTGTTTCTTTTGGGGAATACCAGTCTTGGTGGAGATCTGAATGCCATTGTCTTGGATTTGCATTCATCAGCTTTGTGTCCGAACTTGTTGCATGCATAGCAATAACCCTTGAAGCTTCACCTGCTTCTGTTGGACACACTTGTGGGGCTCGACCAGCATTCATTGGTCTTGTGGCCATACTTGCAACAATTTTTGCAATAACTGTTAGTTGGCTTGATTGGTGCATTTTTGCAATTGCTTGTTTTATGGCCCGGTTTCCCACAGTGTTTGCAAAAATTGTTGAAGGTCTTCTTACCCTTCTTTTGTTCTTTTGGTTTCTTGTTTTCCTTCTTGCTTTCATTGGCTCCTGATGACTCACCAATCTCTTTGGTGTCTTTACCAGTGAATCCAAGACCGGTGGGATCTTTGTGCTTTCTTTGAGCTTTGTGTTGCTCATCAAGCTTGACCGAGCTCTCATTGTATCTTCTTAGGGTTTCATTTATTTCTTCAAGTTCTTTCATTTGTTCCTTCAGTTGATACAACTCTATTGCCAGCCTCTTGCATGCTTCATCTCTATCATGCCAACCCTTTTGCATGTTGGCATTTTCTTGAGTGACAATTTGCATGTCTTCTTGAAGTTGTAGAATGACAAGATCATTTGCCCCTACAGCTTCCTCTGCCAGGTTCCTTGCTCTCTCAGAGGCTGTCAATGATTTAACTGCAGTGTTTCTTTCATCTTCAGCTTTCCTCTTTTTCTCAATCAGTTCAATCATCCTTAGTGCATTATCTTCTTGCTCCCTCTTTAGGTTAGAGATCTGATCAGTTAGGATCTGGATCCTCTCCATGAGCTCAGAGACTGCCTCCTCGGCTTCATCAGATCCACTCTGCCCAGAGAGTTCCTCAATTGTTTCATTGCTTTCACTCAACTACAGAGCCAACTCCTTTCTTTTAGCAAGTGATCTTCTCAGCCTATTCTCCAAAGAGGCAATGATGTCGTTGGCTTCCTCAAGCTGTTTCTGATACCTGTAACCCTTCATGATCTTTTTCTCAAGCGGTTAAGCTTTATATCTAAGAGAAGGAAGCTCTGATACCAATTGTTATTCCTAACCAGTTACTGAGAGGGGGGGTGAATTAGTAAATACTATTTCTATTGCAATTTAAAACTTGTATAAAAATTCTTGCAAGATAAGCAAAATGTAAACAATCATCCACAAGCATAAATAGAAATACTCAGATCAACACATCATGTATACGTGGAAACCCTCGGTTAGAAGGAAAAAACCATGGTGAGACAGAGCTCACAAGTTCACTACTGCAGTAATAAAGACGCCCTGTTAGGAGCTTACAAAGCACTTGCAAGAGTGCTACCCGGTTAAGGGATTTAGTAGAAGATGGGTTAAGATCTTAGCTCTATTAGGAGTCGCCTTGTTAGAGGACTTTTAACATCAACAAAGATATTACCCAGTTCAGAGATTTTTACAAAGAACCTATTAGGGTTCACCCTGATTGAGGGATTTTGATATGCTTTCACAATACAAAAGCAACGATCTTAACTTGACACTTTCTGTCTAATTAGATCATACCTGTTGATCTTTCCCGATTCTGCCTGGCTATTGAATCTTTCTGCCTTTCACCTCTGTGACCGTAGCTCTTCTCTCAAAAGTTATCTCTCTTCTACTCTATATATTCAGCAACAACCTTCTTGCATCCTATGACTTGTATTTATGCAAAATTTCCTCTCAATGAAACCCTTAACTCATAGAACCGTCAGGCTGTAAACTCGTCTTTAAATCATGCAACAAAACAAAAAGTTTTGCGTTCTGATCTTGAGTTTACCTTGAAACATCCACGTAGAAATAAAACTAACTCTTGTTAAAAAGCTAACTTCAGTTCTAAACGATGGATGCTACGCATATTCCGATTTTAACTCAAACAGCTCCGCATTCACTGGTGTGGATAGACATGATGTTTGACCGGTGTCATTCTTGTACCCGGTCCATCCCTGTATGCTATATAAGACCGGTACAATGTATTATATTCGGTCTACTGGTGCATCTCCTCTGTTTTGTTTACCGGTCCATACACTCTGTTATAGTCTACCGGTGTCTCTAAAGTAATGTGAGTGATCTTCCGGTGTACCTATATTGGTGGGAATGGTGTTGCATCTTGCTTCACTAATGACAACTTAAATTTGCTAACATTTTAACCCTTCAGTTCAAGTCGGAATTTTATTTGATTGCAGATTCCTTGTGGGTTTTTCGAGAGCTCAACTAGGTTGTGGTCCATTTTTCCTGGGTGCCTCGATTTTTGTGTCTTGATTTTAGAGCCAATGGATCCAAAATCTGCCAGCATATGCCTATTGGGGTTTTGCAGATCTCAACTGGGTCAGTCTTGCTTTTTTCTGGGTGTATCATTTTTCGTGCCTCAATTTTTGAACCAGCGGATTCAAAATCTGACAGTAGATTCTATCTGGGTTTTTTGAGCTCTTCACTGGGTGTCTCTTCAAATTCTCTGGGTCTTCTGTTAATTTGCCTTGAAGTTCGTGCCCTTTTCTGATTTTTCACATTTTTTCTTTGAAAAACGTGCTATAGCATCTCTCACCAATCTTATGCTAGAAGGCAAACAGCAGTTCAACGGAAAGAACTACAACACTTGGAAGCAGCGCATGTTGACGATTTTCTAGTACATCGCCTTGAGGCGCTTGTTCAAGGTACTGAGACTCGTCCTACCACAACCGATGCGACTCAAGACAAGTTTGATGAACGTAATCGTGAAGCAGTTATGCTCATTAAGCTTTTAGTTACTGACGATCAACTGCCTCAAATCCCGTCTGGCAAGACAGTGTTGTGAGGTTTTTTTTTACAACATCGCCCCATCCATGGGGACCCCCTAGCTTCGACCTTTTAGACTTAGCCAGGTTTTTTACCTTGCCCCGTCCTCGTGGTTTATCTGCCTAAATTGATTCAGTGAATGCAATACGATGTGTTTGGCATGCGTTTGATTTTAGATCGAAAGGTTTGATTTTGGTTTGAATTGAGGATCTTGACGATGTGGTGATTTTGAATTGAAGATTTTATGAATTGATTTGAAATGGAAAATTTGATGGTTTAAGATGAGGGATGAAGTTAGAATTTGTTTGATTATTTGAAATTTAATTTTGTGGCCTTCAAAATTTTTGGCGTTATGGTAATCTTGATGGAATTGAATTTCAATTTTATTTGATTGCTAATTCTATGTTTTTTTCATGATGATTTTGGGGTTTGCAAATTTGAAATTATCCTTTCAAATTTCGATTTCATGATGATTTTGGATTGCAAATTTCGATTGGCTAATTTTATTTTATTTTTATTTGAATTGCCATGGTGATGATTTATTGATATTGTTGATAGATCTAATGATAAATTCGAAAATCCTTGTTTGGATTAATGGTATTTCAAATTTTGAAAAATCTGAATGGCAATTCAAAATTCTTTGTTTGTTATGGCCAATTGCAAATTTCGGTTTGATGATCATTGTTATTTTCGAGATTCAATAAAATCTGGACTGAATTCTTAATTTTCAAATTTATAGACTTCCTTGCCTTTTTTCGAAATTATCTTGGGCTTATACTTGATCTTTCAATTTAAATTTCGTTGTGCATTGGGCATTGCATCTTAAAAATCAAAATTCTAAATGCCTTGGATTTAATTGGATATTTTTTTTATGTGCAAATCAAAATTCAGGCCTACATCCTTCAGCATTTAATGATTGTTAGTAATTCAAAAATCGAAAATCAAGCACATCTCTTATTGCCGCCCCTGTTTGCCTTGGCCATTTAATAGTTTTATGGTGTCAAAATCAAAAAACAATGTATTTTAGTGGATGTCGTCCCAGCTATTACCATGCGCATTCAGTTTTGGGAAGTTTAAATTGAAAAAGAATTAGACTTTAATACAAGTCGTCCCTAATAATGTACCTTGCATTTATTTGTTTATGTTTTTCCTTGTAGGGGTCGGCCTTGTTAAAGATGAATGCGCTGCCTATATATTGAAGGCAAGGTCATTTCCTTTCTCCACATCAAAACAACAATTCACTCTCTGCATTGAGGCAGCGAATTACTGAGCACATTAGCAGCGAATTCATCTTTTTTGGCGACTTCTCTTGGCAATTTGGTGGCAATCTTGCAAGGAGCTTGGCGACATGAATTGAGGGCCTTGTCTTGAGCAATTTGAGACAGTTAGAAAGAAGATTGAAAGGCAATGTTGAATCAGACCTGAGAGATAACGGACCTGGGCATGTTTTCGCCATTTTGGAGGTATCAAAAGGCATTCAAAGGGCAGATTTTGGGGCCATTTCTGAATTTGGAGAGCAGTTCGAACCAAATTTGGTTGAAGACTGCCAGTGCCAAGGGATAATCTCAGACTTTTGAGGGCTTTTGGGGACTGTTTCTACGCATTTGCAGCATTAGGAAGATCAGTGATTAGTTGGGCAGCATTTGAGGGCCTCTTCTCCACGCTCTTGATACTCAAATTTGAGGATTTGAAGTTCTTGTTCATGATATTTTGTCCAAATCCGAAAATTTGAGGGCAAGATTTTCAATTTCATAATTTGATTGAGGGGGAGAGCTTGTGGATTTGAGGTAGTCGGATTTGTGATTGAGGAGGAGTTTATCGATAGAAGATTCATGGCAAAATTTTGAAAGTGAGTTGAAGTAGAAAGAGGAGATTCTCTTGTGGACTTGGAGGATTTTGGAGGCTAATCTCAGCTAATTGCATTGACAAGGGACTCCTAGCTTCGTTGTACTTGGGTGAGTGGCCTGACTTTTCCTCTCTCTTTAATTGTTTTCATTTCATTGGTGCTAGTTTAGGTGTTGAAAACTAATTTCAAGAGTAGAGTTAGGTATTTGGATATTAAGTAGATTACTCGATTGTCTTGATTGGCTTTTTCCCTCAAGTTCTTGCTTGCATTTCATCATTGCATTTCATCTTAGGAGGAAGATTTGGAGGGATAAGTGTAGTCCATCTTAAGGTAACGGCAGGGAGTGATAAGTGTAGTTTGCATCATTGCATTGCATTTTTTAGGGAGAAGATTGGAGGGATAAGTGTAGTCCATCTTAAGGTATTGGCGGGGAGTGATAAGTGTAGTATTCCACCCCTAGGCGAAGATTGGAGTGATAAGTGTAGTTTCACCAGCATTGTAGAAAAGGCGGGGAGTGATAAGTGTTTAGGATGGCTGATGCTAATGCAAGCAAGCGACCCAAAGGAACTAATGCTAAAATAGGAGACAAGGAAGTCATGATACCCAATTCCAACTTCCGCTCAAAATTGAAATACGTTGGAGACACCAACATTGGTGCCCTTGATATGATTCAATTGAGAGATAGGTTGAGAGACAGCCAATCTCCTATTGCAAAGAAAGTCTACAAGTCCGGAGTTGTGCATGCAGCTGCCTTCCCTCCTACCTTGCCTTGTCCAGATTTGATTATGGAGTGTGCATCTAGACTTAACATTCAAAGCAAGTCGGTCATGATGGATAGAGAGAAGGTTTTGGCAAACATCAGCGGTTCATTGATCGAGGATACATTTAACATACCTAAGCAGAATGGCACAGAGGCACTATCTATTGACCAGGCCACCAGATTATACCATGACAACCAGGACACATACTTTGCTCAGCTAAAACAGAATTGGTTACATGAAGGCAAGAAGGGAGTCACCAAGACCTCAAAGCTCACCAGGTCCGACTTCAAGTCAGAGTATGGCGACCTCATCGTCCTCCTCAACAGAATCATGGGCTTAGCACAAGGTATGCAATTTGAAACTTGGATGTACTATTTCATTGATGGCATAGAAAGTGGAAAGAAGAAATTTGATTGGGCTGCAATAATTAGTGAAAATCTAGAGTTACAGCTTAGAACAGTGTTATCTCAAAAACAGTTTTACATGGGATCATATCTTTTTTACTTAATAGCAAGATTATTTAGACAACCGGGACTTAAGGCTAGGGGAGAAGTTGGTCACGGGCCTGGGCAATACTTGGTGTATGAGTGCTATCCACAGCTTCATTTGCGCAACACCAAGGATTACAAGATATTTTATGATGTCTTTGCCATGAAGTTAGTAAGGATGTTGCAAGGAACTCCTGCTCGGAGACTTTCTCCGGAGGCCAAGGCTAAAGTTAAGAAGTATGGGAGTTGGTTCATCCAATTTGAACGATTCACTTACATAAGAGTGGCTGGATGTACAACTTGTCCCAAGAGGCTCCCAAGGTATCCACCCGATCGATTGGTTTTGATGGAGTTGGCTAGACAGCTTGAGCAATATGACAAAATGATGAAACAGAGAGGTGAAGCAGGGGTTACCCTCTCACTTGTGATAGGCAATGACAGTTGTCCCAACCATGTTGCCTTTGCCTCTGCTGAAAAGGAGTTAGAGCAATATCACCTAGCCTGGTATAAAGCAAGACAAGGGTTCGATCCTCATGGTCTAATCAAGTCCGCTCAAGGAGGAACATTCAGGCATGTGCCTACGATAGAGGATTTTTGGGCTAATGCACAAGATGACTTTCATGTAAGGAAGCTAGCTTTCTCAAGACTGTCGCTAAGCCTGATGAGAACCATAAAATGGAAAAACCTTATGATCCCAGACCAGGTGGAAGAAGACGAAGATGTGCTAAGAGAGGACTACCACACAGTAGAAGGAACAGAGTTGGATCCCGTCAATTGGAATGATCAGCAGGATCCGTCCTTAGAGGCAATTAATAAGACAGTTGAGCTGCACACTCAGGAGTGGTATAACAAGAAGTTAAGTCAGTTGCAAAGGTCAAGGGTACGCCTCACTTATGAGAAAATGAGGCCAATGGAGGTCCAAGCAGAATCAGTTAGTCAGCAGGGTGAGGGTAGTGGCCGACAGCAACCACAGCAGCAACAGCAAGCCAGTAAGGGCAAGAGGAAAGATATAGAAGTTGAGAAGGGTAAGGAAGATCCAAGGCCACCGGCAAAGAAACAGAACAAAGAACCATCTAAAGAAAGTATATATGAGGATAGAGGACAAGAGCATGGAGTCAGTAGACAAAGTGCAGCAGTTGAAGTGGGCTCAAGTTCAGAGTCAAGTAGTGAAGATAGCAGTAGTGGATATTCTCCTCTATCAGAAAATCAAGTAAGCGAGGATGTGGCAGTCTCTAGTGATGAAGAAGATATGCAAGTTGATATTGAGGGTGAAGCAGTACAAAACGAAGATCGGGCACCCGATGATGAGTATGCAGGGCTAGTTCAGCCAAATCCGGCAGTGGGAGTTTTCATTGGGCCCGCTTGGATGTTGAAGCTACTCCAGCCGATTATTCCGGAGCCACCCATCCAAGCAATTGAAGAAATTCAAAGGGATGCTGAAGGGGAGGATGATGCTAGACATAGGCAAGCAGAGACAGTAGCGAGGGTAATCAGGGATGGTGGTCACGGGAAAGTTCAAATTGCCATACCAAAGGTCACCAAGACAATGGAAGAAATTTCAATTCAAGACTATGATTATCAAGAGCATGACTTGGGAACAACGACAAATGAGATAAGAGTGTGAAGAGCTTCAAGAGAGTGTAACTTCGGTCTTTGAGAAGCTAGCAAGGGCAAATGTTGCAAATGCTAAATTAAGAAGAGAAAATGAGTATTGGAAGGGCATTTATGATGGAACCAGTCAGCCAATCCAACAGGTGCCTAGGGCAGCTCTTCCTCAAGATGGTGAGGGCAATTTCGAACAAGAGGCTAAGAGGTGGATCAATGACACCATCCAAGAAGGGCGAGATTTCTTGCTTCCTTTCACTGCCATTTTCAGAGCATTTATAACCATCAGGAACAAATTCAGAGAGTTTGAAGTAAGATGGAGGGATTTCCTTCCAATTCGTGAGTATATCATCCCTAGGTTGGAAGCAGTTATAAGAATATCAGAGGGAACGTTGGTGAAGGCCAAGGTGATAAATGAAGGAGAGAAAACAATGGTCGAGTCTTGGTTCATGGCCTTAATGTTCAGATTGGGAACGTTGGATGAAATACAGGACAGAATGACACAGCACAGTTCAGGCATAGAGGTTTTCATTTCAAACACAATGAATGATGCTAGAGTTGCACTAGATTTCGAAGAAATAACAGAGGAGGATTTCAATGAGACAGAGTTTGGATCGAGGTTGGATGATTTGGGAAAGATTGTCCCTGTAACGAAAAGATTTGACATCCTCGCCTCTCTCAAGGCCTTAGTTCAATTTGCAAAGGATGATGAGAGGGAGAATGAGCAGGTACTACAAGCAGCAAAGGACATGGTCACCACAGCTGAGCTCAAGATGAGGCATTCACCTTGCCCTCCTATGGAAGAAGTTGATAAAATGTTGGCTAAGTTCATTACTTATGCCAAAAAGATGAAAGAAAAGGGTAAAGTTATATTAGAAGACCATTTGATGTAAGCCCATGTGGCATTTTCCCCTTTCTTCTTGGGTAGGGTAGGTGTCAGTTTCGGATTGGCTACCATTTTTGGTGCCTTCTCATTGGTTACCACTATTCTTTTTCTCATTGGTCCATTGATGAGGTGGCGTCTTTTCATTGGCCTGTGGGGTGGTAACCCTAATTAGGGTTTCTAGGATTCAATCTGGATCGTTGGTTTTGCCTCTTAATCTTGGCCATTCATTGTAATTTCAAGCCTCTATATAAGGCCATGTACTCTCATTTGTAAAGGGTTGAAGAAAATTGTTGCTAATATAATACCAAAATTGCTTCTCTTATCATTGTTGTGTCTTGCATGGTGATTAAGAACACTTGGTGTTATTGCATGGTTTCTACTTCCAATTGTTAGAGATAGATTTCATTTCAATTGAATTGTTAAAGCATTTTCATTTTCAAGCAAGTGTTAAAGGAAGAAGTAGTGATAGATGGTTAATTGTATGGTGATATTGGTAGATGTTTGATAGGGATCCTATACTAGGCCACTAGCATCTTGGCGGCTTGTCAAGGAGCCTTGCGTGGTAATCTAGTCTTCTATCCTCAGAATCATTGCATCTGTGGAGGTAACACCGCTGGTATGTCTTCATTAGGTTGATCCCCGTCCATTTGCCAATCTTTCCATTCTTAGGAGTAGAGGTAATCAATAACTTAGTAGTTGAAATTGAGAATTAGAAGTTGGAAAGTGAAGTTTGAGAGTTTGAAAAGAGCAAAGTTGAAAGTGATATAAATTGAGAGATCATTAGAAAAGGTTACAAAAGTTAGAAGTCTTATCACCATCATAGTAGAAGTTGAGATATTTCCAGATAAAACATACGTAAGGCTGCCAAGTGATTACCAGCAAATCACATTTATATAACTGAGTTAGTATCCACAGGTGTAAGGAACCTTGGAGTATCTTTGTATACTTTTCAAGAGAGGGTTGAGTGTTTGATACGCTGTATCAAGTATTTCAATTGCTATATGTTATGTAGTGGTACAAAACTCACATCAACAGACAGCTGCAAAGATTTGGACAGTATTGAAGGATCTCCATGAAACATCAAATAAAAGTAGAGCCTTCTTTCTACAGACCTCTTTGATCAACCCGAGGCTTCCTTTTACGCTTTCTGAGGACATGCAAATTTCTGTTTTTTTGAAGATAGATTGACCATTAAGGGAGGGTATTACATTAATAGATAGTTTCTAATTTTATCTCTCTTTCGTCTATTTATAATGGTCACTCTTTTTGTTATGTTTCCATAAACTCCTGTTAGTTATGGAAACTTTCTCTTTCACTCTACAAGAATGTTTCTATTTCCTCTCTCTTGTTCATTATAGAAACATTCTCTTGTATCTTGTATATATAGATCATTCATGATCGTTGTTTAATAACACATTCATTATTTTACCACAATAATTCTTGGGTAAATTTGTGATTGTGTACTTGGATGATATTCTAATATTCAGTAAAACTAGAGAAGATCATTTGTTGCACATTAGACAGGTATTGCAGAGATTGAAAGAGGAAAAGTTGTTGGTTAATTTGAAAAAGTGTTCCTTCATGAAAGAGGAGATTGTGTATTTTGGATTTGTGATTTCAGCTGATGGTTTGAAGATGGATCCTGAAAAGGTTGAAGCTATTCTTGATTGGCCTACACCTACAAATGTTGGTGAGGTAAGATCATTCCATGGTTTAGCAAGTTTTTACTGAAAGTTCATCAAAATTTTAGTTCAATTTGCAATGCTATGACCGAGACAATGAGAGGAGATAAAAGAGAATTCAAGTGGACACATGGAGCTGATAAGAGTTTTGAGACTTTGAAACAGAAGGTTGTTGAATTATTTGTGTTAGCTTTACCTGATTTCAATAAGGTATTCCAAGTTGAATGTGATGCAAATGGCAGTGCAATAGGAGTTGTGTTAAGTCCAAAAGGTAAACCTATTGCTTTCTTTAGTGAGAAGTTGAATGATGCTAAAAGGAAATATTTTGTGTATGATCAAGAATTCTATGCTATTGTTCAAGACTTGAAGAAATGGAGACATTATTTGATGCCAAAGGAATTTGTGTTGTATACTGATCATAATGCTTTACAGTATTTGGGTAGTTAGAATAAGTTGAATTAAAGACATATGAAATGGTTTGAGTATTTTCAGAATTTCACATTTGTGATCAAACATAAGAGTGGAGTATCTAACTGAGTTGTTGATGCATTAGTAGAAGATCTTTGCTAACTGAAATGAGAATTGAGGCTCTTGGTTTTGACGATATGAAGAATTTGTATGAAACTGACCCTGATTTTACTAAGTCGTGGAGAATGTGCAAAGTGCCTATTCCAGATCAACAAGTAAGTGGGAAGACTATTTCATTCAAGAAGGTATGTTGTTCAAAAAATTCAATTATGTATACCAAGAGGATCAATGAGAACTAATTTGATAAAAGAGACGCATAGTAGTGGCTTGGTTGGACACTTTGGCATTGATAAGACATTGAGTTTGCTTAAGGAAAGGTATTTTTTGGCCACAGTTGTATAAGGATGTTCATAAATTTGTGAAGAGTTGTGAAGTTTGTCAAGTTGCAAAAGGAGTAAGTCAGAATACTAGATTGTATACACCGATTTCTGTTCCTAAGAAACCTTGGAGCGATATCAGCATGGATTTTGTTCTTGGCTTACCGAGGACAACAAGAGGTAATGATTCCATATTTGTTGTTGTGGACAGATTTTCCAAAATGGCACATTTCATACCATGTAGGAAAACATCAGAGGCAGTGCATATAGCAGATCTTTTCTTCAAGGAGATTGTCAAATTGCATGGATTACCGAGGAGTATCATCTCTAACCGAAACAGTAAGTTTGTTGGCTATTTTTGGAAGACTCTATGGAAGGAGCTGGACACCAAGTTGAAGTATAGTTCTACATTTCATCCACAGACTGATGGACAAACAGAGGTTGTAAATAGAAGTTTGGGTAACCTGTTGAGATGCTTAGTTGGAGACAAATCGAGTAATTGGGATTTAATGTTAGCACAAGCAAAGTTTACATAAAATAATTCAGTGAATAGGAGTACTGGCAAGACACCATTTTAGATTGTTACTAGCATACAACCGAGAGGTATATCAAACTTGAAAGATATTGCTGGAAAAGAGAAGAGGAGTGTTGAAGGGAAAGAATTTGTTGAGTTTATGAAGTCATTGCATGAGGAAGTGAAACATGAGTTGGAGCAGAGTAATCAGAAATACAAGGATAGAGCAGATAGGTCAAGAAGACATAAGATTTTGATGTTGGTGATGAGGTAATGGTTCATTTGAGGAAAGGAAGATTTCCTGTTGGAACCTATGGTAAGTTGAAGATGAAGAAATTCGGTCCTTAAAAGGTATTGAAGAAGTTTGATAGTGAAAATGCTTATGAATTAGAGTATTGACAAAAAATTTAATAGCCATCCCTCGCTATACCCAAAATCCAGGTCTACTTTTGCTAGTCCCCAGTCCCCAAAACTTGAGGAAACACTAGTATATCCAAGAATTCCAAGCCAAACAACCTTGCATAGGTGGTGTCAATAGCAAGACCAACCCCCAGTAGCTGCAACACTTTGCAGCACAATTAGGAAACTGAAAACAAAGTGGAGATGGCTTTGAACGAAGAAACAGTGGATTTAAACTTCTAGGCTTTGAAAAAATAGGATCTTTTTGTACAATGCAAGAATTATTACATTTTAACTATCATCATTTCAAAGATAATTATAAACCATTCAACTTTTTGCAAGTACTAGTATAGTAGCAAAACGCTTTCGTGGGAATAAGTCAGCAAACCAAAGATAAAGATTTTTTCAATCAATAAAAGTTTTTCTGGATACACAAAGGTGAGAATGTTGGGATTTTATTATTTATAGGGCTGGTTTGATTCATTCTACAGCCATGCACAATCCCCAAGACACTCAGATTGTAATGCTGCCATCCCTTACTGGAAAATTTTTCCACAGCTGAGAGAGGAGGCAGAACAAGTAAACATATTCATCAGCAACCGATCAACTATGGTCCACACACTGCAAGAATGGTGTTCTGGACAAGCAGGGCTTGAACCTAGCTTTGTTTGCATGGTAATTCCTTATCTCAGCTATTAGTCCAGAAGCCAATATTTGCCTTATGACGCCTGGCCTCAAACCATATCTCCATGCACATCTTTGGTTAACATTAATTAATATGCATTATAATAGTGGGCCACACATTCCTCTAAGAATACCACAATTCATACAATACATTCTTAAGTTGAGGTGCAGCAGATTATCACACAAAGCCCCCTTAAACGACATTAACTGTTCAAGTTTCTCAAATTGTGAATCTCCCTAACTATTCTTTTATCACTAAATGTGATCAAAATACAAACCCTCATACTACAACAGATAAAATGGACATGTGTTGCTAGCAATGGAGATAATGGACAAGCTGTTCAACCTGTAACTTCAAAATCAATGACAATTCATTATGTGGGAATGGTGTTCCATTTTCTTTTGAAAGAGATTCATTATATTTTGCAATGTACCAATTTATTCTAGAAAAAAAACTCATAATTATATTGAATACACCTGAAGTTTTGGAGTAGAACATGACAAAGTTATTTTGAGTGCCAAAAGGTGATCAGAGGAGCTAATGTTAAAATGTTCTATTAAGAGATTTTTTGGTTAGATGTGTTCTATTAATTTTATGTATTGTAATGAAAAATCCCTTATGTTTCGTGTACTAAGTAGCTTGAGTCAAACCAACAACTCTAAATAAAAAAAGGCACAAATAACAATGGATTGATTAAGATCTTAAAATTGGTCACCACAATTAAAAAAAAATGTTTTACAAAATTCTATAGTACTATCCTCCATACCAGTTCTAAACTTAGTTTGGATTTGATATGGCTCGGGGTTCACCTCAAGTACCTAGTGAGCTTGGGCAGACCCTACATGAACCCGAATGAAAGTTCATGCATTATTAATAATTATAGTGCATTGCGTAATACCCCCTTCTGCAATCTCACCCAAAAAAATTGCACTTTGCACTTTCCCTCGGACACATTTTATCAAACACTTAGCATGCATGATCGCAGAGTTATTTTGCCAATCAGTTTCAGATTTCAGATGTTCGATTTCAGATTTCCAGTACCTGGTAATACAATACTATGGTTTCAGATTTTACATTTAATCTTGCACTAGTGTAGCTTCCATTGGAAAGGAAATCTGATCATTCAAACAATTCAGTCAACACTTAAGTTTCAGATATTATTAGAAGTGACAGATGATTTCTGACCTTATTTAGCCACAAATACAACAGGAGTGGCCTCTGCTCAGAAATTCGTCGCAGAATAACTCAGAAATTTGGGAGACTTAATAGACACGCTCAGACTGGAACTTGACCTTCCTCTTTGTCAATAATCTGCTCCATAATCAGCAATCAACAAGCATAAATATTGCTCAGAAATGAATACCGTCCACTGTTGCATTCAGTTTTCCTCACGGTTAGCACAGACTACCCAGGAAATGAAACCTGGAGATATTATACATACTCAGCCACAAAGATATGGCCTTGTATCCTCAAGAACCCACGCACCAGCAAATAATATCAAATCCGCACAGCACAAAGAACAAGGTCAGTACATAACCTTTTCACACCGGAGATAAGTCCTCCTCTTGGCGCCTTCAATATTTGCTGCATAGTATTGATGTTTCAACTTTTGCTGCGAAAGCTCTTTATTTTTTTTCCAAAGAATTAGGCTTTCGATAAATATAGCATATAAACTTCAACCCTAATAACTATCCATAAATAAAATAACTTGGCAAGAGTCACCGAATAAAATAATTTCAGTATTATTATTGTATTATTTGGAGATTAAATATTTTAAGTTCATTTTTTAATGTTCACATAAAAAAATTAAATTATAAAAATTAAGTTTTCATAAAATTTAAGAAAATTTCATAAATGTTTAAATGTATAAATATTTATTTTCATGCATTGACTCAAATAATATTTATAGCATATAAACTTCAATTCTTATAATTACCCATAATAAAAATAACTTGGCAAGAGTGACGAATAAAATAATTTTATGATTAGTCTTAATTGGTATTTTTGTTATTTTTTTTATGCATAGTCTTGATGTTTCAACCTTTGTTGAGAAAGCTCTTTATTTTTCCAAAGAAGAATTAGGTTTTCGATAAATATTTATCTTCATACATTGACTCAAATAAAATAATTTTATTATTAGTCTCAATTGGTATTTTTGTTATTTTTTTATGCATAGTCTTGATGTTTCAACCTTTGTTGGGAAAGCTCTTTATTTTTCCAAAGAAGAATTAGACTTTCCATAAAATTTTATCTCCATGTATTGACTCAAATAAAATAATTTTATGATTTGTCTCAATTGGTATTTTTATTTTTTTTAATGCATAGTCTTGATGTTTCAACCTTTGTTGGGAAAGCTCTTTATTTTTCCAAAGAAGAATTAGGCTTTCGATAAATATTTATCTTCATGCATTGACTCAAATAATATTTACGGCATATAAACTTCAACCCTTATAACTACCCATAATAAAAATAACTTGGCAAGAGTGACTGAATAAAATAATTTTAGTATTATTATTGCATTATTTGGAGATTAAATATTTTAAGTTCATTTTTCTAATGTTCACATTAAAAAATTTAAATTGTAAAACTTAAGTTTTCACAAAATTTAAGAAATTTTCATAAATGTATAAATAATTTATAATTAATCATAAGAATAATTTATAAAAATAACAAAAATACCAATTGAAACTAATCATAAAACAAATTATATGATATTTAAATATTTTTAATTATTAATATTTATAATTTAAATTAATTCATATAGTTATATCATATTAATTAAATTATTATAAATATATACCATTAATTATATATAAATTGATATAACAAACTAATTAGAAGTCTATACTAATGATAAATAAGTTTTAAATTTAAATTAAATAATTTGTATTGACTAGTAGAAAGTTATTAAATTCTTGTATCGTCTTAAAATGGAAGCACTTCCATGTTAAGAGCATTTAGCCCTCCGAGTAAGTAGTCTGGGGTCATGTCAAGCACCTTGATTGGGTTTTTTATCAAATCTGGCTTTCTCCCCCTGTTCTACTTCTCTCTGTCCCTATTTTCAGTATATTTTTGCATTCCCTAGCATTTTGGATTGAGGTCCTGGGTTTTTTTACCTCAAGGTCAAAGATGACCTTGAGGGTCAATGACAACCTAGACCCTGACCTAGGTCAAGGATGACCTCAACCCTGACCTAGTGCGGGGTCTACCTCATCTTTGACCTAGGGTTCAAATTTCAGGTTCCCATGATTTTCGGATGTCAGCTTTCAGAAATATTTATTTTCCCACTTCCAAGTCGGCCATTTCGGGTTTTGGAATGGTAAATCCTTAAATTGCATTTAATATGGGTCTATTTCTAGGGGTTAAGGTTAATTGGGGTTTAATTCCCCAATGTCGGCCTTCTCTAGAGGTTTGTGCCCTAGATCACTATAAAAGGAGGTCTTCCTTTCTCATTTTGATCATCAAGTTTTGGCAATCCAATTCTTCATGAAAAAGACACCAAGCAATTTCATGTTCAAGAGCTCTCAAGGAGATATTCATAAGCCATCAAGTTCTCTCTCAAGCAAGATCAAACAAGCATTCAAGCAATCATCCATTCAAGTTCCTCATTGAAGATCAAGGATTCAAGCATTCATGCCATTGAAGGGATTTGGTTCAAGCATGCAAGATTGATCATTCAAACCCTAAATCTAGCCATCATAGTGGTGTGATCTTCCTTCAAGATCCTTTGTTCATCTTCTAGATCCATTCATTCTTCTATCAAAGTGGATTCCAAGCATACAATCATGGAGGTTTTGATTTACATTGGTTAGTGTTATGCTCAAAGCTTTCATATCAAAATACTTGTTTACATTCAAAATAAAATTGCATATCTATTGAATTGCATAGCTTCATTGATAGATCTACTTCTACTACTTGCTAGCATTTCCATTTCAATTCCATTATTAAGGTTGACTCCAAACCGGGGTTTGCCTAAGGCAAACCCCCCAAACAAATAACAAAAACCCTCTTTTTCTTGCAGGTACCGATGCGGAACTGCGGATCTGAGCTTGGATTTGGATACCCTTTTTGGTGAACTTCTGAGATCTGTGAACAAAATCAAAGTTGACCTTCAAAATCTCGAAGTAGTCTTTGACCTTTTATCGGGGTCAAAGACTACCTGCTATCAGAAAGATAAAAAAATTTTGGGTTTTCTTCGCCTCGGCATTTCCAGTCCAAAATAGGTTGCAAAATTGCTTGAAACTGCACACAAACACCAAAAATTAGTATTTTCCAGATTTGCCCTATTTTGAGGTTAGTACTTGTCTTTCAATTATTTTGAGATTTAAAACATATACTCTTCATAATGAAATATAAGATCTTATTCCTTATTCATATTCTTCATAGATTGATTCAATTGTGCATTAACCTTTTGGTTGATCAATTTGGATCTCTCCTTCGGGAATTTGGATTTAGTAGTCGATCTCATATTTCCCACATATTTCAATAAGGTGATACAATTTAACATCATTCATTTTGGTGAACCTGACATACTTACTCTCTTTCTTTTTGGTGTTAGACTTCCCTTTAAGATTAGATTTAGTTTAAGCTCTTGCATTTTTAATTCAAAAATAAAAAAAAAATAAAAAAAAATCTATATATTCAGTAAAATACAAAAACATTTCTTGCATTTTCAATTACTATGGTGATTGTTAAGATGCTTTGGTGTGTGCTCATGTTCTTTATTACCCTTCTTTTAGCATCTCTTTATCATACCTATGATGTTTATGAAAGCATCATTCATTTCATTATGTTGATGACACTTCATTTCGCACTTGCCTATGCTTTTATGAAATTGACTGATACTACTTTTCCTGCATTCAAAATTTTCATTAAATATTTATGTGGTAGTCTTATTATCCTTTTGGATTATATGAAAAATTTGGTAGATGATACACCATCTCCTAATATTCCTAATCTTAATCCTATCAATCCTAATATTCCTAATCCTATCAATCCTAATAATCCTAATCCTAATCTGATACCTAATTCTCCATCTACTATCCATAGTTCTTCCCGTACTTATGATGGGATTCAAACTATAGTTCAAGATGCAGATGTGCAAGAATTCTTTGATCTACCTTCTCCTCCAATTCATGATGATATTAAAGGAAAGGGTAAAGAAACTTCTTCAAAACCTATTATTCCACCTTATGCAACCTTTACTCATGAACATGATAAACAATCACCTCCTGTAGAAGGTTTACATTGCTATGTACACTACCGGATATAATATGGTGACTAAACAAGGTTATAGAGGTTTAGGGCTTGGAGTTCATGAGCATGGTATTAGGTTTCCAGTTCATATACCCCCTAAACCGAATATGTATGGTGTTGGTTGTTCAAAATCTCAAGCCAAGGTAGGTGATGTTGATCATCATCCTCCTCTTCATATTCTTCCCCCTACACCTAAAAAAGAAAATCCTAATGTTCGACAAGAAGTGGCTAAGAAAGTATATGTTGAGTTAATGAAATCCAAGAAAGAAATCTTTAGACCTATGTCGATAGATGCTTTATATAAATATAAATGTCCTTTTCATTATAGCAATAAACATTTACTTGGTGATTGTAAACATTTCAAGTTATATGTTAGAGAAAGAGTTGCTTTAGGAATTATACCTCATTCTCATGTGGTTTTACAATTCCTTCATAATTTTGATATAGGGGATTCCCCTCATCTTGATATAATATAGATCTTCTCTTCCCTCTTATCTCATGACTGGGGGGCAAGAGGTGTATTTTCATCCAGTCTCTGAGGATCCATTAGGTCTTTTATTGGGGCTTAATTGGTATTCTTTCTTTCCTATCTTTGTATGATTTTGCATTATGTTCATTAATAGATCTTTTTCAAGATATCTTTTCTAAGACATTTGTTTTACAAAGATACCCCTTGTTTCTATCACTGGGGACAAGGCTCTTTCTTCTCTTTGTCTAGGGAACTACCTTTCCTTAGCTTAGTGGTCTTTGTTTATATTATAATATTATTTCATCATATGGACAGATATTTTGACTATGGATAACCTTGTTATATGAGAAGTTGTTGTCCTAAGTCGTCACTTCTTCTCTATGTTGCAAATTATGTTCTTTATAAACTTTCACCCTTGCTTTGGTGTTAGGGTTGTTTCACTCATTCCAAAGATTCCTCTTTCCTCTTGTTTGCAGGGGGCTTGATGATTGAATCTTTGTTCCCGCTATCGAAAGATGATGTTTTATCTAAAGCACTCCTTTTTGGTGGGGGTCTTGTTGATAAGATCTCTTTCTTTAAGGATCCTCTTTTTTTCAGGAGCAACATATTCTTTTCACAATTATCTATGCTCTTGGATGTAGGGGTTAATATCCCTCGCTAAGAATATGGTGTACATTGTTGTAAACAGGATATCTCCTTGCATTGTGAAGTAGGTATCCTCTTCCTCTTCCTTATCCTGTCTAGTAGACAACCACAATAAGGAGGGGGGCATATATAGGGTCTCCCTTGTACTATAGTTTTGTTTTGGTTTTTGTTGCTAAATCTTGGAAGGTAATGCACATAAGTTGCTAAATCCTAAAAAGACACACATTTATATGCTAAATCTTCCGAAGGTAACGCACATAAGTTGCTAAATTCTAAGGAGACACAAATTTTTCAAGTTTTTCAAAATGCTAAATCTTGGAAGGTAATGCACATAAGTTTCTAAATCTTGAATAGATACGCATTTTAAATATGCTAAATCTTCCGAAGGTAACACACATAAGTTGCTAAATCCTGAGGAGACATGCATTTCATATTCATAGTGATACAAGAAGGTGGATCTATGGGTATTCTAGAAGCCTTCAGAAGATGCATTACAATTGCAAGCATAGTTTATGGGTGAATCTGTTAAGGCTCTCCCTCTAGGGTGATTCATGGTAAGGTGGGCATCTTACTAGGCGAGGTAATCATCATTTTCCTTTCTCTCTTTTTTTCTTTCATGCTAGTAGCACATGATCATAAAGCTATGTTATTTGTAGTGTTTCTCGTCTTTCTTATGTAATCATTTATGCTTTTATGATAGCTTTCCAAATATGATATTAGTATGAGAAATATTTCTTAGCAAGGTTTCTTATGCCAACTGATTTGGGTTGTTTGTACTAACCCTTGTTTTGTTGGCACCCTCGTGTTCGTATGTTGAGTTAGAATCCTTAGCCTGGGGGCTTGTGTCCTTAGCTAAGTGTTATTTTATCTCATTGTGAATCCACTTGGATCTCTTCTTTCTTCTCCTTTATCAAGAGTTTGCATTGAGTTCATACTCTTGCTAAAGTGGAGGCTTAATGTATCATCTTAAAATGGAAACACTTCCATGTTAAGAGCGTTTAGCCCTCTGAGCAAGTAGTCTGGGGTCATGTCAAGCACCTTGATTGGGTTTTTTATCAAATCTGGCTTTCTCCCTTTGTTCTACTTCTTTGTGTCCCTATTTTTAGTATATTTTTGCATTTCCTAGCATTTTGGATTGAGGTCCTGGGTTTTTTTACCTCAAGGTCAAAGATGACCTTGATGGTCAATGATGACCTAGACCCTGACCTAGGTCAGGGACGACCTCGACCCTGACCTAGGGCGAGGTCTACCTCGTCTTTGACCCAGGGTTCAAATTTTAGGATCCCATGATTTTCGGATGTCGAGTTTTAGAAATATTTGTTTTCCCACTTCCGAGTCGGCCATTTTGGGTTTCAAAATGGTAAATCCTTAAATTGCATTTAATATGGGTCCATTTCTAAGGGTTAAGGTTAATTGGGATTTAATTCCCCAATGTCGGCCTTCTCTAGAGGTTTGTGCCCTAGATCACTATAAAAGGAGGCCTTCCTTTCTCATTTTGATCATCAAGTTTTGGCAATCTGATTCTTCATGAAATAAACACTAAGCAATTTCATGATCAAGAGTTCTCAAGGAGATATTCATAAGCCATCAAGTTCTCTCTCAAGCAAGATCAAGCAAGCGTTCAAGCAATCATCCATTTAAGTTCCTCTTTGAAGATCAAGGATTCAAGCATTCATGCCATTGAAGGGATTTGGTTCAAGCATGCAAGATTCGTCATTCAAACCCTAGATCTAGCCATCATGGTGGTGTGATCTTCCTTCAAGATCCTTTGTTCATCTTCTAGATCCATTCATTCTTCTATCAAGGTGGATTCCAAGCATACAATCATGGAGGTTTTGATTTACATTGGTTAGTGTTATGCTCAAAGCTTTCATATCAATATACTTGTTTACATTCAAAATACAATTGCATATCTATTGAATTGCATAGCTTCATTGATAGATCTACTTCTACTACTTGCTAGCATTTCCATTTAAATTCCATTATTAAGGTTGATTCCAAACCGGGGTTTGACTAAGGCAAACCCTCTAAACAAACAACAAAAACCCTCTTTTTCTTGTAGGTACAAGTGCGGAACTGCGAATCTGAGCTTGGATTTGGATACCCTTTTCGGTGAACTTTCGAGATCTACGAACAAAATAAAAGTTGACCTTCAAAATCTCGAAGTAGTCTTTGACCTTTTATTGGGGTCAAAGACTACCTGTTGTTAGAAAGATAAAAGTTTTCTGGGTTTTCTTCACCTCAACATTTCCAGTCTGAAACAGGTTGCAGAATTGCCTGAAACTACACACGGACACCAGAAATCAGTATTTTCCAGATTTTCCCTATTTTGAGGTTAGTACTTGTCTTTCAATTATTTTTAGATTTAAAACATATACTCTTCATAACGAAATATAAGATCTTCTTCCTTATTCATATTCTTCATAGATTGATTCAATTGTGCATTAACCTTTTGGTTGATCAATTTAGATCTCTCCTTCAGGAATTTGGATTTAGTAGTTGATCTCATATTTCCCACATATTTAAATAAGGTGATACAATTTAACATCATTCAATTCTAATTTATTTATAATCAATCTTAGTATTACTTATATATAAATAAATTAATATCAATACTTTAATAAATTAAATAGCTAAAATCATTATATTTTTCAATAATGTCGACTCATACTAGTATGCATAAACTAAAATAATTTCCTTGGTCATAACTATATAGCTTAGAAAAGTCAAGTCTTCTCACATTCCATATTAATGTAGACAAATATTATATTGTGGTAGAATTTTACATGACCCTTTGTAAATGCAATTAAGACCACAAACTATTTGTTTGATAATATTCAGAAATATAAAATATTTATCTAATTCAAATAAGAAATAGAAGTTAATATTTATTTCTTGTTTGTAATAGAGACTTTACAAATTAAATGAAACAAATATCAAGTTCAATAAACATATGAACATATTCAATGTAGTGCAAAACCCTTCCTTATAAAGGATTCGCCCTTTAGGACTCCAAGAAGCATCTATAATATTAGGCAATTAAGTCTTAAGTTGATCTTAAGGTATCATTGTTTATCATGTGTTACACATTGATCTTAAGTTGATCTTAAGATATCATTGTTTATCATGTGTTATTAATATTTACCAACTATTTTATTTGTTATTCAGTATGAGTTGTGATTATCAAGTTATTACAAAATATTTCTTCATTCTAGTATAGATTTATTTACAAACATTCAATGTGGTACATTATGATATATATTTATTTGGAAATGTTCAAATTAGTACACTACAAGATCACTAGTGATTTTAGTTTTCTGATCTCTCTACATTGACTCTACTATGAATATTTTGAGTAATTACTTTTACATCCTTCTATGTTTTCCCCTTTTTCCTTTAACTTGATTGAGGGAATATGACTAGATAAGTAGAGAGGGAAGAGACCATAATGGATAAACCATTTCTATGCTTAAGTGTAGATTTGAGATCAATAAAATGTTGGATGTGTAAATTATATGTTTTTTTTGACATTTTGTTAATATTATATTTATATTATAATAAACTCTAAAAATTTAAATCTGAACATCATTAATAATTATATTCAATATTGTGTGTGTGTGAACCAATACCCATACATGGGAGGAGAAAAAATGTCATACCAATGTACTCAAACACTAAACATGTACTTGTTCATGTACCAGAACTAACAACTTCAAGGTTTTGTTTTAAAAAACACTTACATGAAACAATAGCAATAAATTTGTAATTACAATAACAACATCATAATAGACCAAAATAGAACATAATAAAATTACTCAAGTTATTAATAAACACAATAAAATTATCATATATTTAGTTGGTAGTTGCATAGCAGGACAACACCGAGAAGATTAAAGTATGTGTACCTAAGCAACTAAATATTAGGGTTGGTTTGTACCTACTATAGTTGTTGAAAATGAGTATCCTATAGTTAACAAAACATAAATGACATGAGATAATAAATGGGAGTTTTCGGGTGGTCCCACAATAGCGTGTCCCACTTTTTTAGAGATGCTGATTTTTGCTGAAATAATACATTTTTAATAAAATGTGATGATTTAAGCCTTGAGAGGTTCTATTTGAAGAAATAAATTACAAATAGTTAGGTCAAAGCCTCTTAGATTAAAAAAATATTGATATAACATCTATACTCCTCATTCATACCTACAATGGAGTCTCCTTCGCATCTATTAAAATACTGATAAAAAATCACTTCGAGTTTATGTTTTGGTAGATCAAATGAATCCATTTGAAAAACCTATCTATGTAGTATGATGCTATTCGGAACAAGCTTTCTAATGAATATAATTTTAATACATATTGAGTTCATTATCACTTTTAAATATTATTTTAACTAAACATAGGTTGTTTGGTCATTCAACAACCTGTCTCTTCAAGACTTTGGGAAAAATAGTAAATTACAAAAAATAATTATGAAAAATATGTAGGAAAAGGGTATTTGTGTTACCTTTCTATATTAAAAACAAAAAATGAATTTCGATATACATAGATCAAGTTAGAGTGATCCAAGTGACCTTATTTCTAAATTATAGTTACTATCACTTTAGAACTTAATAAACTATGAAATATTGACCCAAAATGAATGAAACCAATTGCATCCTTTAGATATTAAAGTTACAAATATAATCTCAAAAGAATTACATCGTTATCATATTTTTAAAAAAAGTTATGTTGATTCAAGTGGCAGTAACTCTTTAAAAACATAATTTTTACACAAACCACTTTTTGAAGGAGAAGGAAAAAAGAATTTTAATGAATTCTAATTTTTAAAAAATATATATATTTAGAAACTAGAAATAAATTTCTAAAAGACTCTAGTTTATATCATCTTCAAATTCCTAATAGTTTTGCGGCAACACGTGTTCGAAAGTGAAGTTTTTTCTCAGAATGTTGATCTCTATGTCAAAGTTGGCTAAAAAGTGGGACACACTATTGTGGGACCACCCTTTCGCAACAAGTCAAAGTATGATATTGTTATGAAGATTCAATTGTGTTATTTTCAAGTCAAACTCATTGATCCATGTTTCATGAGTAGTGGTTCACAAGAACCCACCTCTCATGAGAATGAATGAAACACTTAGTACCCATCTCTAAGTGGGCTTAACCTTGGGGGAAACTCCATGGTTAAGCACACTTCCCCCAAGGTTAAGCCCACTTAAGTTGGAGTCGTATTGGGATGGGTGACCTCTCGAAAAGGCTTGATGTTTCACCCCTATGAGCATCACCTCATTGCAATGAATGTTAGGTGTTCCATTCATTCTCATGAGAGATGGGTTCTTGTGAACCACTGCTCATGAAACATGGGTCAATGAGTTTGACTTGAAAACTACATAGTTGAATCTTGATAGCAATATCACAACTTGACTTGTTGTGGAAACTCCTACTTACTAATTGATAAGCTAAAGGGGCTTTATAATAAGTGGTTCATAATGTGCAACACTTCCAAAAGGTTTTACAAATGGGGTAGCAAGCTAAGTTGGTTTAACCTTGGAGGAAACTCTGTGGTTAGGCATGCTTGAGTTGGAGTCATACTGGGATGGGTGACCTCCTAAGAAGGTCTGATGCTTCACCCATGTGAGCATCGCTTAGATGTAATGAGTGCTTAAGTGTTCCATTCATTCTCATGAGAGATGGGATCTTGTGAACCACTACTCATAAAACATGAGTTAATAAGTTTGAGCAAAAAACTACAAAATTGAATCTCGGTAACAATATTGAGATGATCAATATTGAGATGATAAGTATAAATGTTTAATAGATAATTTTAACGAAAGGCCACAGAATTTAACGCCATATAACTGATTATTAATAACTACTCGAATTTGTAGATTCTTGCAGCATATTCAGCAAAGATGGTTAAGATTGAAGAAATTTAATATTTATTCACATGAATTTGGAAATTTATTATTTATTCACAAATTCTCTTCAAGCTTTACCTCGAGAAATGTAGCAGACAGTAACTAGATCATACCTTCAATTCAAAGAATCCAAGGGCATAATCCTTAATGCATTAGAGCCATGAATTCAACGTCATACATCGGGTATAAATATAGAGTGAAAATTGGAGTTCAAAATCAATTGGTTGCAGCGTATAAGAGGTGAAGGTCTTCAACCTACAGGAAATGTAGAACTGGGTCTCTCATCTTCACCTTCCAACATGTGCCAAATCCTGTCATTCAGATTTCCAACCCTATCAATGCAATTAAACCCAACACTGCCATTTCTCACCTCCAACAAAAAAAAAAGGTGCTAAAGCTGAGGATTGTGGCACTGGCAATAGGATAAACTCTTTACATGCCAACCCTGGCATGAATTTTGCAAAAAAATCATTTTGCCCCCACTTGTTGTTATCAATCCAGAATTCTACATGATAAGAGGGAAACAAGGCATAGATCCCAATCTTTAGATTTTATGCTCAACATAGTGGAGGAGATCCAAGGTTGAAATTTTATTATGCCAAAAGGTGTCTTCTATAGTGGCAATGCAAGCTAGATATATCAAGAAGCTAATACTATGACTGCTTGACTTTAATGAATGGTGTTTTCTACATAAAGATAGACTATTTTCATTCCTTGAAAGAAGGTTTTGGCTTCCCACCAAGTTGTGAAATCAACTCGAGAAGATTTGTTGTATTCATACTAGTTCCTTATAAGGATCACAACTGATGTAATATATGTTGGGATAAGGTGACTCAGCCTTATCATGATTTATTATTTTATTTATTCTTTTTGGAAAGATGCTAAATGAAGACAAAATCTTCCATTAGGATGGACTTGGAGAAGAAAACATAATGTTTCCTTTTTTCTCTGATTTATTCTCTTTGCTTTATTTTTAAGGCAAGAGTTGTGCATAAAGAAAGTTTCTAAAATAATTTGTAGATGCGTTGAATGTAGACGCTTTAGAAATTGTTTCCTCTTGTACGAAAACTCTATAAGTACAAGGCATTGTTGTAGAGAGAGAGAGAATTGTTTTGAAGAGCGTTGTTATGCTGTCAAAATTATTCTGGATTAAGATATCACAACTGATTACTCTTGTACAGTTGTGGCTCTGGAGATTGTATTGTAACTTTTTTGTTGATAATACAATTGAGTCTGGCTTTGGAGTGGTGGGTTTTTTCCCGTAAGGGTTTCCCACGTATATCTAGTGTTATGTGTTTATGTGTATAATCCATTTTTTGTATGTGTTTATTTAGCTTGCAATAGTCTAAGGTTTTGTGAGATAAATTTCAGCATCATCTCTCTTGTTAGAGTTAGCATTTGGAAGCATTTTCACACTTTAGCTTCCTTTCAATTGGTATCAGAGCCTGGCCAGCTTTGTTATTGTTGTTGGGTAGACAAGTTTTTTGTGCTAATCTAGTTTTAGTGGGAGTTTTGCAGAGGAGTTGTTTTTCATAATCCTATTGCAGGTTAGATATGGCAAGCACATCCAGCACAGTAGAGATGGATAAGTTTAATGGTAGTCATTTTGAGCTATGGAAACTTAAAATGGAGGACATGCTTGTAGATAGAGATCTATGGGCTGCGATTTCTTCAATGAAACCTCAAATTACATCGCAGGAAGATTGGGATAAGATGGATCAAAAAGCCAAGGGTTTGATAAGACTCTGTTTGGCTGATTCTGTACTCCTGAATGTTCATGAAGAGAAGATTGCAATTGTTCTTTGGAAGAAGCTTGGTGATATTTATCAAGGGAAATCCTTAGTAAATAAGTTATTTCTGAGAAAGAAGTTGTATTCTTTGAGAATGGAGGAAGGAGGTTCTGTTGCTGATCACTTGAATGCATATAATATGCTAATTGCTCAGTTGAATTATGTTGGTGATAAGATTGATGATCAAGATAAATGCATGCTTCTTTTATGTTCTTTGTCGGACTCATGGGATCACCTTGTTATGGCTATTGGAAGCACAACAACCACTTTCAAATTGAAGGATGTGGTTGGTTCGTTGTTATCTGAAGAGATGTGAAGAAAATCTTCTGAAATGGCTAAGGAGGCCCTAATTGCTCATGGTAGAACAATGGAGAAAAGCAAGAAAAAGGACAAGAAGGGAAAATCCAAGTCTCCTGGGAGATCTAAGTCTCCTAGTAAAAAGTCCAAGGCAAAATGTTTGAATTGTGGCAAACTTGGTCATCTTCGAAAAGACTACAAAGAGGAGAAGAAAAAAAAGATAAAAAGGATTACTCTGATTCTGACACTGATAAATCTTCTCAAGATGATGTAGATGCTTTTGTTGCAGCCTTGGCAACACATGCATCAGAAGATGTGTGGTTGATAGATTTGGGTGCTTCTTTCCACATGACATCTCATAGAGATTAGTTTTCAAAGTATGAAGAGTTTGATGGTGGAAAGGTGTATTTGGGTGATAACTCTCACCTAAGTATTATTGGACGTGGTAGAGTCAAGATTAGATTCCTTGATGGTAGAGTGAAGGGGATCGATGGTGTACTACATATCCCTGGTTTGGCAAGAAACCTACTTTCAATCAACAAGCTTGGTGACGTGTGTGTGCAGGTTGTTTTCTCAAGTGTTGGATGCAAGATGACAAGAGGCTCTATGGTGCTTGCTAAGGGTGTTAGGATGGGCACCTTGTATAAGTTGGATGCATGCATGATTCAGTGCAATAGCGCTTTTGTGAAGTCTAAGAAAAGGGCTTTAGATTCTTCATCCTCATCAGCAAATCAAGAAAAGAAGAAGACCATTGTTTCAACATCTGATGGTCATGCTTTCTGGGTACCTAAGGGTGCTAATACTTTGGAGATGAAGCTCCCTCTTGAGAAGACAATGTTATGGCACCAAAGAATTGGTCACATTGGTGAGAAGGGCCTTAGAGCTCTAAAAAATAAGAGCCTTGTTGAAGGCCTTGATGATTGTAATACGGAGTTTGACTTCTGTGAACATTGTATTTATGGTAAACATCACTGTGTTTCCTTTTATTCTAGTTCTCATAAGTCTTCTGGGGTTTTGGATTATATTCATTCAAATGTGTTTGGTCCAATTAATGTTCCTTCGATATCTAGATTTGTGTATTTTGTCTCATTCATAGATGATTATAGTAGGATATTTGTGTATTTCCTCAGGAGTAAATCTGAAGTTTTTAGTCGGTTTAAGGAATTTAAATCCTTGGTTGAAAATCAGCCTGGTAGAAAAATAAGTGTTTGAGGACTGATAATGGTGGTGAGTTTTATTTAGTAGAATTTGACAGGTTCTGTAAGGATCATGGAATTGAGAGACATAAAACAAATCCATACACTCCACAAAAAAATGGAGTTGTAGAGAGGATGAATAGAAAATTGATGGAGAGGGCTAGGAGTATGCTGACTGGTGTTGGACTTGAACAAAATTTTTGGGCTGAAGCTGTAGCCACTGCATGTTATTTAATTAATAGGTCTCCTACTTCAGCACTTGTTGAGAAGACACCCATGAAGGCATGGTCTAGCAAGAAGCCCTCTTTGAGACATATCAGAGTCTTTGGTTGTGAGGCATATGCTCATGTGCCAAGTGAGAAAAGATCAAAGTTGGAGAACAAGACAGTTAAGTGTATCTTCATTGGCTATGGTGTCGATGTGAAAGGTTAGAAGCTTTGGGATCCAGTTGCAGAGAAGGTGCTCTACAGTAGAAGTGTGATATTTCGTGAGCTGAAACCTTCCATAGTTGATTTGTAGCTAGAGAAGGAAGAGAAGCAGAAAAAGGAAGTAGTTCATATTCCTACTACCTCTAAGGAAGAAGAACTACAAGCTCCTGATGGACTTGATATTGAGGAGAGCCTAAGCAGCTATGAAAGTTCTGAAGAAGAGCAAGAACTTGAACCTCAAACTTTGAGGAGGTCTACTCATGATAGACAATGACCTAATAAATTTGGTTATTCACCTGAGAGGTTCAGATATTCTTTGTTGGATTCCAGTTGTATATTTGCTTTGATTTCTAACACTAATGAGCCTAGGACAGTTAGAGAGGCTATGGGTATGCATGATGCAGATTCCTGGATGGAAGCCATGAATGAAGAGATGGCAACATTGAAGAAGAATGCTACATGGGATTTGGTACCTTTGCCTCAAGGATGGAAACCTGTTGGATGCAAATGGGTGTTCAAAAAGAAATTGGGTCTAGATGGCAGTGTTGAGAAGTATAAGGCACGATTGGTTGCGAAGGGGTATTCACAGGTGGAGGGAATTGATTATGGTGAAATATTCTCTCCTGTAGCTAAGCTGACATCCATTCGATTCTTGTTATCACTTGCAGCAACTCATGACTTTGAAGTTGAACAAATGGATGTGAAGACAACATTCCTTCATGGTGATTTGGAGGAGGAAATTTATATGTCATAGCCAAAGCATTTCGTTGAGAAAGGTAAAGGAAACCTTGTTTGTAAGTTGAAGAAATCTCTATATGGTTTGAAACAGTCTCCTAGAATGTGGTATCAAAAGTTTGACACCTATGTGTTGACTTTGAGATTTTTGAGATCTAAATCTAACCATTGTGTATATTATAAATTTGAAAATGGTCACATTCTTATCATAGTCTTGTATGTAGATGATATGTTGTTTATTGGGAATGGTAAAAGAATGATTTCAGATTTGAAGTTTCAGTTAGGAGCATAGTTTGAAATGAAAGATCTAGGTGCAGCTAGATATATTCTTGGGATTGAGATCATTAGAGATAGAGTTAGCATAAAGCTTTGGATGAGCTAGAGGAAGTATTTTAACTTTGTGTTGGAAAAATTCAGCATGACAGCTTGTAGGTAGTTAGTTGTTCCAATGTTACATGGGACGAAGCTTTCTATGGAGGATTGTCCAAAATATCCTACTGAGATGGAGGACATGTCTAGAGTACCTTATGCGAGTGTTGTTGGTAGCTTGATGTATGCTATGGTTTGTACGAGGCCAGATATTGTCCAAGCAATGGGAGTCCTTAGTCGGTATATGGCTAATCCTAGAAGGGTGCATTAGCATGCAATTAAGAGAGTGTTTAGATATTTAAGGGGCACATCTGAGTATTACTTATGTTTTCATGGTAATCCTACTGTATCTAGACATTCTATTTGCATTCGTGGATATGTAGATTCAGATTGGGCAGGTGATATTGACACAGGAAGATCCACCAATGAATATATTTTCATGATGTTTGGTGGTGCAATTAGTTGGATGAGCAAGCGGTAGGCTATAGCTGCTATGTCCACTACAGAAGCAGAGTACATGGCAGCTACTCATGCTTCCAAAGAGGCCATTTGGCTTAAGAGATTGTGTTTTGATATTGGTTTTGATGCAAGACAGATTACTATCTATTGTGACAGTTAGAGTGCTATCTGTTTAGCAAAGAATGCTACTTTCCATGCCAGAACAAAGCACATTGATGTACAGTATCATTTTGTTTGTGATATGGTGGAAGATGGAAATGTGAAGTTGGAAAAGGTTGCTACTTTGGAGAATGTTGCAGATGTATTGACAAAGCCAGTGAGCAGTAAAAAGTTCAGATGTTGTGTTGGTTCTATGGGCCTTGGGGCCTATGCTATGATACAGTAACTCCTGTAAGGTCTTCGTCAAGTGGGAGATTGTTGGGATAAGGTGACTCAACATTATCATGATTTATTGTTTTATTTATTCTTTTTGGAAAGATGCTAAATGAAGACAAAATCTTCCACTAGGACGGACTTGGAGAAGAAAATAGAATGTTTCCTTTTTTCTCTGATTTATTCTCTTTGCTTTGTTTTTAAGGCAAGAGTTGTGCATAAAGAAAGTTTCTAAAATAATTTGTAGATGCGTTGATTTTAGACACTTTAGAAACTGTTTCCTCTTGTACGAAAACTCTATAAGTACAAGGCATTGTTGTAGAGAGAGAGATAATTGTTTTGAAGAGCGTTATTATGCTACCAAAATTATTCTGGATTAAGATATCACAGCTGATTACTTTTGTACAATTGTGGCTCTGGAGATTGTATTGTAACTTTGTTGCTAATAATACAATTGAGTGTGGCTTTGGAGTGGTGGGTTTTTTCCTGTAAGGGTTTCCCACGTATATCTAGTGTTATATGTTTATGTATATAATCCATTTTCTGTATGTGTTTATTTCACTTGCAATAGTCTAAGGTTTTGTGAGATAAATTTCAGCATCATCTCTCCTATTAGAATTAGCATTTGCAAACGTTTCCGCACTTTAGCTTCCTTTCAATATATGGCCTAGCCATATATCTGTTCCAATATTGTAATGGTATGAGCTTGGTTGATAATGCTTTAGTTTTGTATTATAATTGCCAATGCACTTCGAAACCATTTCTGATATTTTATTGAAAATTGAAAAGCAAAACCACTACTGGGTGAAGTCACCAAACTGATGTAACCAAATCCATTATGTGTTGGCAAGACAAATGTTGATAAATATTTACCAAAAAATGTAAGGTGAGTTGTAACCATACAGTGAAAACTGGAATGGATTTGGAGTGACTGATTGGTGCTTGTGTAATGAAAACCTGCCAGATTTTGTACTTCGAATTAGATAAACATGTTTGGTGTCGCCAAACCAGTGTTGGACACCTTAAAGTCATCTGCTAACTATAGTGCAATTATAAGGGCCATATCAATTATTTTCCCTCCACTAAACTCAATGGAATTGATTTTAATCTACTTGAACTAAGAGCAAGGTTAAACCCTGATGTTCTAAGTATCGCGGTTTAGCATTATGCAGAAAAGAGATACAGTCTTTTTTCCAAAACCTATAAAATTACCTTTAAGATGAGACTAATTATGGTTCACCATCTGAAGAATTGATAATGGTATAAAAGAGAGCATTAAACGATTAGCAGTCTATGCAGGTAGCAGGAATAAAGAATGGAAGAAGTCGTCATCAGTTTTCAAGTACTGTTCAGCATCTTCGCTTAACAGTACCATGAATATAGATGCAGAGCAGAAGAATATATTGCAAAGTGATATGACAATAAGTTTGTATGAATATCCATGTTCCATTTTGATTCCATTCACTATGACAGTATATGGTTAATCAGTATTTACTGTAGCCTATGACGACCAGAGGATTATCCATCTAAGCAAATTATAAAATTTTTGCCTACAGTTTGATTGAATTCAACTCTCCCTAATATTCAGTGATAACTAATGGGTTACCAGAGCAGTATAATAGATATAAATATAGACAAGTGGCTTAGATTAGTGATATATCTATGCTGAGCCTGAGCCTCACAGAACTTTTTCCTTGAAAACGTTGTTATGGAGTTATCATTTTAACAAATTCAGAGATGCTTATTTCAAGTACTCTAATTTGGGGATAGGCATGGAATATGTGCTGAAACTGGAAAGATAGGTCAATGCGCTGACAATATACCTTGAAGAACAAGCTTTCATGATGTCGAAATAGAAACCAATTCTTCTTTTTCAATTTCTGCATAAATCGTTAAATAAATGAGGTCTATATAGGCTGGCTATGAGGATTTCTCAAATAAATGAGATAATGATAAAGATGGCAATAGTAGTCATTTTTATCACCTATAAATTTGTATTAATAAGAGGAATCAGTCAGAACCCTAACCCTGCTAGGAGGTCTGTATGGTTGTAATCTTGAGCATTCTAAATCAGCATATGTATAAGTACTGAGCTAGAAATGAATAATGTAGAAGGTTTTTTTTGTTAACAAGTGTAGCAGCGACATCTGAGAACAAAGAGACCTCTTCATTAGTAGAACAGATTCTATATGAGAAGATTGTAATGTAATTATGAGAGAAATGAGTTTGTTTGAGTTCTTTCTGTGACTCAGTGTATCTTGTAAGAGTGCAAAATTTATACCCTGTTTTCCCCTGTTTATGGGTATGTCAACTGGGACAACACAAGATACCACATCAATGTCGCTGAATTTCAAGAATCATTTTACTTCAATCTTGAATTTAAATGATGGTAAAATTACACCACTTTTTCCAAGGTCTTATAATGATAACCATTGTACAATTGGTTGGCATCAACTATAGGTGTTCAATATGTAAGGACCAAGAGATTTTTTATGCAAAACAAAGTGGTAGCCCTAAACTGATTTCTATTAAAGATGCTATTTACATGGGGCAATGCATGCTTAAGCGGGCATAGGTTGTACATCAGTGACATCTGGAGTAAGAAGGCTAACAAGGGTAACAAAGCCTCAGTAAATAAGAGTAAGGCTGCCAAATTTTTAGGTCTGTAGGAGAAAAAAGAGCTTAAATATCTTAGCCAAATAAATTCATTCCAGACTTAAAAATGCACAAAGTAGCATTTCATGACAAATTCTCATCCCAAATCCAGAATACTGTTTGGTTAGACATGTTAGACATCTCAAATTCAGTATTAGATTCTACATAGAAATTGTAGTTTATGTATGTATACCATATAAAATAGAACAAGGAAATTACAGTGATAATGACATAAATTTATTATTACACGAAAACAAGAAAAAAAAACTGATCATCAAAATTGAAAAATTCACATCCATTTTAAACATGGTAACAAATAAATAAGACTTATCTGTGCCATTTGCAGAATAGTTTGCAAGTTCTTGACAAATTCTTATCTTCTATCCCTTCCTTTCCAAACTCATTTGCAGTCTGTTGTAATTTACAGATTATTACCCAAGACTTCAAAGTCGAATTCTTCTTATTTTAGGAACCATTTATCATAGAAAATTGAACCCTCTTCAATTCATTTTATATATAACTCAAAAATTATAGCCGTTGGTAAGAATTCAAATTAAGGTAGTTGGTAGAATTCAACAACATACCTGTATGTTTGCTTTTTCAAGTGGTATTTAAATTTTGAAATATGTTCATCAGCAACATTCAAGAAGAGTAAGAAGCACGCAACCTTTATTTATACTTTTGTATTGTATAATGTTAATTTTAAAAGATGAGATTCAAATAGTCTTTTTCTTAAAAATTATTAGAATTTAAGGTTGTTTTCTTGAAAATAGGAATGAGGTTGAATTGGTGGGGTATAGTCTTGAGCTTTTATTCTTGTCATTCACTCTTACTTAGCAATCAATTAAATTTTAATTTTTTGAATTATAAAATCTAAAAACTAAATTTGCCTAATTATACTTAGCTAATTAAATTACAATATTTTAGTGCTATATAATTCTAAAACAAATCTATTATGTAAGACAAATTTGAATTTATATTTTATAATGTTAAAAGAGTTCAAATTTGATCTTAATTATAAAGAGACTAATGCATGTATTTTTTTTATCAGCGATAATGTTTTTTATATTCATTTGATTAAAATCTAATACAAACATACTCAGTTTGTCATTCATGTCTCTGTCATACTGCTCCTACTACCTTGTACTCCATAACCATTCTAACCTACCAAGCTTTAGAGATGTTCATACTGGACTAACATTACAAAATTGCCCATTAAACACTAAAATTTGGGCACACAACAAATCAATCCACTAACATACATCAACATCAAACCCTTAAACGAACTACGAACTACCAAAAGATTATCTTTTGCCAAAATAAAGCATATAGATTCAAAACTTTAAACAAAACCCCCACCAAAAATATTTGTTGGAGAAGACCTTCTTGGCTTTATGAATCACTTATGTCATTGATGAACCCTCCTTTTGCTTGCAACTTGGTCTTCTTGGCCTAACATCAAGCTTTCTCCTTCTCTTTCCTTTCCTCCTTTATCTCCCATAAGAACACCTTCAACAACTCCCAACCATCTCTTGCTTCCTCAATTCTTTTCTCCTTGCCAGAAGAGGCACTCTAGACTAGGAAAGGCTTGTAACTATACCTTGTACCTATGTGTGTGAAAATTGTACCTGATTTGTAGACACAACACTTCAGTAAAATATTAGAGGTTAGCTATAATCAAAATCGTGCAAAATTGAAAGCTATCTAACCAAGTGATTTACTGCCTTCTAGTAGGTGCGAGATTAATGTTCTCAGATTGTTATCGAGATCAGTGACCTAGATGACACCTAAACGAAAGATTTGAATGCAAAAATGATATGAAATATGAATGTAATTAATTTGTTTTTTTTGGATATTTCTATGCCATAATATGAAAAATTGATATGAATCTATGCTAATATGAAAATTGATATGCAATGCTAATCTAGAAATGAAATGATATGAGAATGAAAATTCTAACAATAATATGAAATATGAATCTAAATGAATGCAAAACAAGATTGATCTTACAAAGGTGTCGATTCGCAAGAGCTTTGATTTTCCCAATTCCAATTCTCCAACGTGATTGTGCAAAAATATGAGATGCTTTGAGATGAGCTGAGGCTTTAATTTATAGAAATCCAAGGCTTTGGAGGTGCATGGAAAAAAGTCATAAATCACTCAAATAACTCAGGTTGATTTTTGAGTTATTTTTAAATAAAGATAATTAAGTCACAAAAATCATGCAAAAGCACAGTTCAACTCGAATTAGAAGTTTAGATCAACTTTAAAACTCAAAAAGATGTTGAGTTTCAAAAAGCTAACAACTTGCATTGATTTTCCAATTTGAGTTTAATTGGTCCTTGAATGTGCACATGGATAATTATGATTTAATAAATAAATAAAGTGATTTATTCTCCACTTAACTGATTTTTGAAATAAAATAATTAATTTATGGGTTAATTAACTATTTTATCAAACTTTTATTAAAAACTATATTATTAAATAATGACAACTTGCTTTAATTAATTAAATAAAAATTTAATCAATTATTCATAGGATATTGGATTTATTGTCAAAATTAAATAATACAATTAATAATAGATAGAATTAAATTTAATTACATAATTAAGTGGCAAGATATTAAATCTAATTAATTAAATATGAAAATATTCAATTAATCAAACTTAGGATAAATGTGATTTATCGCCAAATAATCATTAAATTAAAGATAATTAAGATAATTAGGAATATTGCTAGGAATATTCCCCGATGCAGAATTTAAGATAATCAATTATGATTCGATGATGTTTAGATGTGCCTTAGATTAGGACTTCGATGTTGATTTCATTCGATTTGTAGATGTAGGAGGTTAATGAACTTATAGCCCATTTTTGGGGTATTACATTTTGCCCCTCTTTGAATTACTGTGTGAAGCGCAGTGGTTCAAAGACAGTCTATGTTTGATAGAGATATGAAACTGATGTTTGAAATTGATAATTGATATGAGACAGAAGCTGATTGATATTGATTTGATATGGAGATAATAGGTCCTGAATGACCAAAGATAATGTTCACTATAGCCGCGATGAACCTATGATTGCGAAAAAAAAAGTCAAAATGCCTGATTCCAAACCTTATGATTGCAAAGAAGTGAGTGACCCATTCTAGACTCGATTGTCTTAGCAGAACTAGTAGGTATCATATCTGAACCCTTCAGTTGCCGAAGAACCAAGGAAAGAACACTATGCTCTGATGGTTGCAAAAACTGATATAGTTTACAAGATTAGGAGAATACCAAATTGATATGGATCTTGATGAATCTGATATGCCCCAAGTGATGATAGATTTGCCCCGAGCAATGAGGTCTTTTGATGAATCAGCAACTAGACGTGGTTGTTGTCTTGATTACTGATGAAAGATATGATTTCAAATTAGATTACAGACTTTGAATGATGTGCAATACCATGCCCCCTTCGGGATTAAAATTGAAATCTGACAAGAAAAGTCAGCGTTGAATGGTTTAGAAGCATGTTAATTGATTGGAAAAGTGGTTATACACATTCAAGAACACATTCTACATCGTTTGGAGGTCCCAAAAGACCAAGTTTGACTAGGTTAAACCATGAGTTGACCATAGTTGATCAAGTTAAAATTTTGATAGTTTGATGTAAGATAATCAATTAACTTGAATTATGGATTTCTGTGATGATCGAAGGTCGAATATGCAAGTAGTTAATAATATAAACAATCTCAGATTTTGATTTTGATCCCGAAAAAGGATTCTACTTGCTACTTCGTTGGAGGAACCTTCGTGTGAGATTCAACTCTTGTTAGATTTGAAGATGTGATTTGAAGAATCGTTTAAGCATTGAAGTTTAGCCAAGCATTGTGAGATCATGCAGACATGCAAAAATGCAAAGAAACATGCAAAATGAAATGCAACCTAGGACCTAGGACCTAGTCACTGATCATGTGTCGATTTGTTATCATCATTGAACTTTTAGGTAACTGGATAAATCAATACAATGCCCACTAGCTATGAAACCATGGACATATGAATATCGATTTGTAACGCTCAAGAACCAATACAACACCCACTGGTCCAAAACAACCATGGACATATGAATATTGGTTTTGTTTTTGGAATGTCAGATTAGATATAAGCACCAAGGCACAAGCGCCAGGATGACCTGAATATCACATCCATTTTGATATAGCAATTTGTATAAGCATCAAAACATGAACGTCGTGATGACTTGAATACGCCTTGCATGACAAACACATCAAACAGTCAAGAGATCATTCTAAATCCAGTGTGAATTACCCGTAGTGACCCTTTATCGTTCACATCCTTAGGCAAGATCACGTTTCACAGTAGGAGAAAGAACTCACTCAAAAAGACAATAGTTAGATCAAACTTCCTTGAATTTTTTGGGTATCAATGGTTGAGGTACGCATGGCCATCCAATTCGAGATAGAGGCTCTTACAGTCGGACACCATTGCAATCCAAAATTTTCAAAGTTGTTAGATTTTCACATACAAGTAGAAGACAAAGAAAAGATTATGCCCCCAGTCATCACTCTCTAAATCCTGTAAAGGACATCATCGAAGAGCTCAAAGGGACACAATATGCAAAAATCTCAATGCGAATCAGTAAGCATACAAGGAGATAAAAGCATGAAAAACACAGATTGTTTTCAGTTTGTGTTTGATTGTTGTTGTAGATGCAAAATCCTTTCTGGAGATGAGACAGACTTGACTGACTCAAATGAAGCTTCAAAGGACTCTGACTAGATATGATACGTCTTAGATACATGGGAGACCATAGGATATGACATTAATTGCCCCCAAGTTTGAACATTGATAAGATACAGATGCTTGAGCTGATTGGTGTACAGACCGACTTTATTGAAAACTGGAAATGCAGAAACAAACCGGGAGATATGTACAAACTAAAGCAAGACTGAAAGCTGGGAAAGACCAAGATTGCGCTGATAGATGGAGCATTTTGAAACAAGTGGCACCCGTTTGCCGGGTTTTCACCATCTTGGCAGAGATTCTATTTTTGCTACCAAGGCGCCCGTTTCCAGGTTTTCACCAAGGCACTTTTTTTTTTTTTTGTATTTTTCATTTTTCAATTTTTTTAAATTTTTGATATTTTTTTTTTTTTTGTGAATCATCAAGGTGCCTATTGCTAGGTTTTCACCAAGATGTTTATTTTTTCAGGACTTTTTCCAATTTTTAAAATTTTTTTCAGGATATTTTACCATAGATTGAATGCCTTAGGTGTAGAATTTCTTCAGATGGAGAACATTGATTGGTTCTCGGAGCTGTTCTCCTTCAGTCGTTGAGAGTTGATAGGCACCAGAGCTAAAAGTAGCAGTGATGACAAAGGGACCCAGCCAGTTGGGTTCAAACTTCCCCTTGCGTTCTCGATGTGATTGATTTTTCAGATTTTCTCTCAAGACTAGATCGCCAACCTGAAATTCTCTATGTCTGACTTTCTTGTTGTAGCCTCTAGACATTCTCTTCTGATATACTCTGAGATGATCATACGCTGCTTATCTGCACTCATCTAGTAGTTCCAGTTCTTGTAACCTAGACACTCTGTAGTCATCATCAATTACTAGACCATGCATTCTAATTCAGAGTGATGGGATTTCAACCTCAATAGGCAGTACCGCTTCAGACCCATAAACTAAAGCGAAAGGTGTAGCCCCAGTAGGTGTTCTGATACTTGTTCTGACACTCGTTCTAATACTGATTCTGATATTGATTCTGATAATTATTTTGATACTGGTTCTGATATTGATTCTGATAATTGTTTTGATACTGGTTCTGATACTTGTTCTGATACTCATTCTGATATTTGTTCTGATACTGATTCTGATACTTGGTATACTTGATAGCATCTTTTTCCATTGAAAACTCCCAAGCAAATCATATCGTACAGTCTCAATGTCTAGCAAGGTGGAGAACAAGAGGGATTGGCAAGCTGGTGGAAGAGATGGAAGACAAGAGAATGAAGGAGAATGAAGGGAATAAATGTTCAAGGGAAAACTCCTCAAGAATACCCAAGCTAGGGAAAAATTTTCATGTAAAGCGCATTTGGACAAGCAATGAAAGGCCATCATAGGATAAGTCACAATAGCATAATGCCAAAGAAGGAAAGGATGTAGTCTAAAAGAGTAGACATGTCAAGAGGCTTCATAGCACTGTGTTTTACTCTTTCTTTCTTTTTTTTATTAGATCAAGACCAAAGGGGAAATGATAGTGAAAGACTAGAATGAATGGAGGAAAATAAATATGAAGGCTAAATAGGAAGGGAATGAAAGCAAGATCATCATCAGACAACTCACAAAATAGCCAAATGCTCATGTATAGATCAACATTGTCAAGATCAAAGAGAGAAGATGGAATGGATGAAATATGTAGAAGAACTACGCATGACACCTGATTGCCAAGTTTTCATCATGGTAATTATCCAAGGTGCCACATGGAAGTGGTTTTCACCATAGGATGAATTTATTTCTCTTTACTTTTGCTACCAAGGTGCCTGTTTCCAAGTTTTCACCAAGGCACATTTTCAATTTTTTATTTTTTTTTTGAATTTTTGGAAGAAGGCAAGCTTTTTAGATAGTGCTCCTTGAAAGGATAAACCATGATATGCCAAAGATTCAAAATGATATGCTCAAAGATGCTGATAAGGAAAGGGAGATGGAAGAGAAAATGGAGGATAAAGTTTTATGTAAAGTGAGTGAGGTTGGAAGATAGGAGGAATAGGCAAGTGAGGAAAAAGGATAGGAGGTAGAAGGATAATGAATGGAAGGACTGTGAAAGGGTAGATGGAAAGGAAGGAAAGATCAACATCAACACACACCTTCAAGGATGGTGAGAGGATAGAGGAAATGTGAATGAAGGAATATGGTGAATGGATAGCAGAGGTTGTGGTTTAGGCACATGGAATGGAAGAATATTTTTGGAAGAAGATGAAGTGAAAATCTTTGGAAGCTTGAATGTCAACTTCACTTGTTGCTCAACACCAGACTCTTTCAAGAGAGACTTTGGAATCCATATAGTTGTAGGCTTTTCATTTCTTTTTGGTAATTTGGAGAGAATATCTTTAATGATGGATTTTGGAACCCATACTTGTCTTGTAGTTTTTGTCTTAGATATCTCTTTTGACTTTATGCATCCATGTCGTTTAGAGGAGACATGGTGATCTTCTTTTTTTGATGGATTCTTGTATTGCTTTTTTTTGTTGTATTGAACATTCAAGTTACTTCCAAAAGACTTGGGACTTGTGGAAGAAGAAGGAGGATAATACTAGTTTAGATGGGTGGGTGGATGAAAATGATTCAAATGTATGCATCTATGTTGATCTTGAGGAAAGATGGGAGATGGAGGGATGTAAGGACCCAAGATGGATGGTGAATTAGGAGAGTTAGGAGGGGAAAGTGAAGGGACATAAGGACCCAAGATGGAAGGAAGGCGTGAAGCCCTTAGTAGTGGTGGAAGAGGTCCAAGGATGGAAGTGGAAGACACAAAAGGATAATCAATAAGCTCATCATCATCTATATGACAACCAAGGATATCAACATCTTTAGAGTGAGCATTAGAATTTTCAATAGAATCAAGTACATCTTGAATATGAGCACCTTCTTTGATAGGATTGTTCAAAGCTTGCAAAGGCTTAGGAAGAGTAGAAAGTGGAAGCGAACATGGAGTGGTAGAATAAGAAGATGGAAGACTTTGATCTTGACAATGATCTTTCGATAGCATAAGCGCATAATTTTTCTCTTGATTTTCAATAGGCTTAACATTGGAAGGAACAACACCATTTTTACCAACCTTAATGGAAGTATCATCTTTGGAAAGTGCAAGTGTAGTAAGGTTATTTTGATTTTCAATAAGCTCAACGGTGTAAGTAGTAACTTGATCTTGCTTAACAGAAGACTTAAGACATGGTGGAATGCATGAAAAAGGGTGTGTAGGATCAAAAGAACCCTAAAGTGGATAAGAGACATCATGAAAAGGATTGGATGACATGGAGGGTTCTTGATCTTGATCTTTCTTTATGTTCTTTTCTTCATCATTTTTAGAGTCCTCTCGACATGGAGCCACTTCTAAGGACAAGGAAGCATGTTGGGATTGTATGGAAGAGTTTGGAAGAGATGGTGGAGGACTAGCTGAAGTAGGAATTATAGCATATGAAGGCTTAAGCTCTTTAGGTTTAGCATCATTGAAAGTATTTGCAGCCAGGTGAAGGTTAGCTTGAGTTTCTTTAAGACGTAGCCCTGGAGGATAACTATAGGGAACTGCATGAAAAGTATCAGGGCTTGTGTCGAATGAAGGTTCTGTGAAAGATTTGGAAGACTCAGAAGCTTTAGAAAATGTATGGGTATTGGAGGAAGTAGGGGATGGAAGGGAACCATCACAAGACAAAGGTCCAACATTAACATGATCTTTCTTGAGAGTGTAATCTTTATTTTCAGCCTAAGAGTTCTTAAAGGAGAGATACGTATAGTATTGATGTTTCAAGCTAGCACGATGCATTTTATAGTCCTCAGCAATAGTAGATGGATCATAATCAAGGTATTGTCCACAAAAGTCATCAAAGTCTCTTTCAAAATCAGAATCATATGGATCACCATCACGATCTATCCAATGTGACGGCCCATTTGTAGTAAGTAGGAACACATGACGAGGAGGACTCTTAGGAATAGAGGTGTCATAGGTATCATTACATTGTCCGTCGTCATAGTCATCATAGTCTCCAAAGCTGGATGTGTCACTCTTCATGGAAGAGGTATCATAAGGGTTATCACATTGCTCAAATTCTGTCCGGGGGCATGGTGACATGTACAAGTATTTATCAAATGGAAAAGAGTGTAGAGATTCCATGGAGAACTCTTTAGCTTCCTTTTCTTTCTTAAGATTGTTAAGCTCAACTTGCATAGCTTGTAGCTGCTTCATCATAGCTGTGATTAGAGCTTCTTCCTCTTGTGTACTGATTCTTTGAGACATGTGTACTAATTCTCAATAGGTTTTGCTCTGTTCCTGACACAGTGATTTGTATGACAGATTCTAAAAATAGGCTGAAAAAGCTAAATATCTGGCAATCCTGACAATTTTCTTACAACTTTCAAAATTTTGTCAAATGACACTCTGCAGACTCGTACGACAATGGGTATGCTGTGAAACGATAGTTGCAAAACTCATACGACAATTGCAAGCAAGATTTTGACTCTTAGAATTTTCTGGCATCAAAACTTGTACGACACTGGGTTGGTTATCATACAACAGTTGGGTATCAATGAAACAACAGTTGAAAATCTCATACGACAATTGGGTAGCAATGAAACGACAGTTGAAAATCTCATACGACAGTTGCAAGATTTTGACTTTGAGAATTTGCTGGCATGAAAACTCGTACGACACTGGGTTTGCTATCATACGACAGATGGGTTGTAATGAAATGACACTTGATAGAAACTCGTATGACTTTCTGACCTCCTGAGATGACTTTTGACTCCAGAAAAGGATTTTAGTTCAGATTTTGCAAATTTTGAGTTTTCAATTTTGAATTGTTTGCAAATTTCAATGTCCAGATTTGAGGATTGTAACAGATTTGTCTGTTTTCAATAACCAGATAGATAAACAAGCATGCAAAACAGCAAGCAAGTGATTTCAAGCATGTCTGAAAATAATGAACAAGGGCAAAAGCAACCTTGCGCATGAACAATCAAGTGACTTATTCGTTCTAATCCTCAGAAGCACTAATTGTGTATGTTCCAAAAATGTTTTGCAATAACGCACATATACCCTATAAAATGAAAATTTGGCCTCACTAGGGTTTTTAGTAATGGTTTGACTCTACAACTTTTATGATCCAAAGGGGTGAACTCCAATCCCGGTGCACCAAGGTTTTGACACAGTTCAAGAACTTAATCTTCAGGAGCTGCTAGGGAGATCTGACAACCCAACAATGAACCATACCCATGGAGATTTCTTCCACAAGGACATTTATATAGCAGCTGTCACTACCACGGCGAAAATGGCTATTACCGCTTGAGGTTCCGTCAACGCAGTTTGCCCTGTGAAGGGATTGTCCGCTACGGTTAACCCTCTCTAAAGGTGACTCACAATAGTATACCACAAGGGGACTTGGCTCCAAATCCAAGGTTTTTGACACCTTTTCACTTTTAACCCAAACAAAGCAAGCAGATTAATTCAACACGCTAAGACAAAGTTTTGTTTCACCAAGGTCTGTGATGTCAACCCCACGTGATCTATCAACCTCTCCGGGGAGAGAATGTATCGATCAATAAGAGAAGATGCACTAACCAATTTTAATTCACCAAAGCTTGTGATGTCAACCCCACATGATCTATCAACCTCTCCTGGGAGAGAATGTATCGATCAATAAGAGAAGACACACTAACCAAGTTGAATGTGAAATGCACTAAGTGTCCTCCCTACCTACAAGGATTATGTCATCAAGAAGGATTTCACTAGGAATCCAATCTCTCAAGAATCACGAATAGTGTTCATAGGGCCTAATTACTATGTGAGCATAGATGTATGTTTCCAAAAGAAAATCTACCAAAAGTACCCAAAAAGCAGAAAGAGGAACACTTAACGCTTAAAGCGAATATGAGATGAGTCCACAAGGTGGAACACTTAACACCTCACACAAGTTGAAAATGAGTCCCCAACTTAGAAAACAAGTGAGTTCCTAAAAGCACAAAAGGGTTGCCAAGTGGAACACTTAACGCTTCTGTCCTATTGACCCCTCCCCTTTATGGCGCTGAGATTGCAACCACAGGGCAAAAATGAGGGGCCAGTGGATTAGCGAGTCCAATAACCCAAGATAGCAATCAAGATCAATCACAAGTATCTAAGACTACTTAATGAATCCTTAAGGGGTCACAACCTAGTATCAATTATGCAAGTGTGTAGAAATAGATAAAAGTATGAAAAGACGCACACAAGCCAGACACATAAGAGATTTATTTTAAGTCCAAATTGAAATATTATCAACTTGAGAAGAATACTTTAGGTCCAATGCTCTACAATCCAGACTTTAGCACACGTCTGAAAGTACAAAATCAAGACAAATCAACAACAAACTGTAAGCATTAGAAATCAATAATCTGAAAGTACAAATCTGTAAATTATGTGTCTCTGTAGAAAAATCTCACGCGAGGTAGGATGCAATCCCACGCGAGGAAACACTATTTCGCGTGACAAAGGATGAAATCTCGTGCGAGTCAAGATGAGTCCCGTGCGAGGAAACACTATTTCACATGACAAAGGATGAAATCTCGCATGAGGAAGTACAGTCTCGCGTGAGAAAGTGATTTTTCACACACAAAAAAAATAATGATACCAGTGAAATTTTGCGCAACACAGAAAGAAATCTCGCGTGACGCAGTGTGAAATCTCGCGCAAGAATTCATACAGAGATGTACGGAAGTACAGACAAAATGATAAAAATCGCAGTGTATCGACAATTTTGATAGAAAAAGTGCCAAAAAAAATTTTGAAACAAAAAATAACGTTCTACAGAGTATACCAGGACCCTTGAAACCCTTAGCCTCAAAAGATAGAAAATCGATAGAAATGAAGGGAAACCCGTTTCAGGGCCCCACGGTGGGCGCCAGAAATGTGTGTGTGAAAATTGTACCTAATCTGTAGACACAACACTTCAGTAAAATATTAGAGGTTAGCTATAATCGAAATCATGCAAAATTGAAAGTTATCTAACCAAGCGATTTACTGCCTTCTAGTAGGTGCGAGATTAATGTTCTCAGATTGTTATCGAGATCAGTGACCTAGACGACACCTAAACGAAGGATTTGAATGCAAAACTGATATGAAATATGAATGTAATTAATTTGTTTTTTTTTTATATTTCTATGCCATAATATGAAAAATTGATATGAATCTATGCTAATATGAAAATTGATATGCAATGCTAATCTAGAAATGATATGATATGAGAATGAAAATTCTAACAATAATATGAAATATGAATCTAAATGAATGCAAAACAAGATTGATCTCACAAAGGTGTCGATTCGCAAGAGCTTTGATTTTCCCAATTCCAATTCTCCAATGTGATTGTGCAAAAATATGAGATGCTTTGAGATGAGCTGAGGCTTTAATTTATAGAAATCCAAGGCTTTGGAGGTGCATGGAAAAAAGCCATAAATCACTCAAATAACTCAGGTTGATTTTTGAGTTATTTTTAAATAAAGATAATTAAGTCACAAAAATCATGCAAAAGCACAGTTCAACTCGAATTAGAAATTTAGATCAACTTTAAAACTCAAAAAGATGTTGAGTTTCAAAAAGCTAACAACTTGCATTGATTTTCCAATTTGAGTTTAACTAGTCCTTGAATGTGCACATGGATAATAATGATTTAATAAATAAATAAAGTGATTTATTCTCCACTTAACTGATTTTTGAAATAAAATAATTAATTTATGGGTTAATTAACTATTTTATCAAACTTTTATTAAAAACTATATTATTAAATAATGACAATTTGCTTTAATTAATTAAATAAGAATTTAATCAATTATTCATAGGATATTGGATTTATTGTCAAAATTAAATAATACAATTAATAATAGATAGAATTAAATTTAATTACATAATTAAGTGGCAAGATATTAAATCTAATTAATTAAATATGAAAATATTCAATTAATCAAACTTAGGATAAATGTGATTTATTGCCAAATAATCATTAAATTAAAGATAATTAAGATAATTAGGAATATTGCTAAGAATATTTCCCGATGTAGAATTTAAGATAATCGATTATGATTCGATGATGTTTAGATGTGCCTTAGATTAGGACTTCGATGTTGATTTCATTCGATTTGTAGATGTAGGAGGTTAATGAACTTTTAGCCCATTTTTGGGGTATTACAGTACCCTCTACCAATCTCCAATCCTCATTGTCAACACAAAAACCAACCCCTGGCTCAACGACTACCACCTTGAGGATCATTCCCCCTATCCATTTTGGTCTTACACTTGTACATGCATTACCCACAAGACTTCTTCCTTTGATCCCAATTGGTAGAATTCAACAACACATCTATATGTTTGCTTTTTCAAGTGGTATTTAAATTTTGAAATATGTTCATTAGCAACATTCAGGAAGAGTAAGAAGCACAAAACCTTTATTTATACTTTTGTATTGTAAAATGTTAATTTTAAAAGATGAGATTCAAATGGTCTTTTTTTTATAAAATATTAGAATTTAAGGTTGTTTTCTTGAAAATAGGAATGAGGTTGAATTGGTCGAGTATAGTCTTGAGCTTTTATTCTTGTCTTCACTCTTACTTACCAATCAATTAAATTAAAATTTTTGGAAATATAAAATTTAAAAACTAAATTCACCTAATTATACTTAGCTAATTAAATTACAATATTTTAGTACTATATAATTCTAAAACAAATCTATTATGTAAGACAAATTTGAATTTATATTTTATAATGTTAAAAGAGTTAAAATTTGATCTTAATTATAAAGATACTAATGCATGTATTTTTTGTTATCAGTGATAATAGTTTTTTATATTAATTTGATTAAAATCTAATACAAACATACTCAGCCTGTCATTCATGTCTCTGTCATATTGCTCCTACTACCTTGTACTCCATAACCATTCTACCCTACCAAGCTTTAGAGATGTTCATAATGGACTAACATTACAAAATTGCCCATTAAACACTAAAATTTGGGCACACAACAAATCAATTCGCTAACATACATCAACATCAAACCCTTAAACGAACTACAAACTACCAAAAGATTATCTTTTGCCAAAATAAAACATACAAATTCAAAACTTTAAACAAAACCCCCACCAAAAATATTTGTTGGAGAAGACCTTCTTGGCTTTATGAATCACTTATGTCATTGATGAACCCTCCTTTTGTTTGAAACTTGGTCTTCCTAGCCTAACATCAAGCTTTCTCCTCCTCTTTCCTTCCTCATTTATCTCCCATTAGAACACCTTCAACAACTCTCAACCATATCTTGCTTCCTCAATTCTTTTCTCCTTGCCGGAAGAGGCACTCCAAACTAGGAAAGGCTTGTAACTCTACCTTGTACCCTCTACCAATCTCCAATCATCATTTTCAACACAAAAACCAACCCCTGGCTCAACGACTGCCACCTTGAGGATCATTCCCCCTATCCATTTTGGTCTTACACTTATGTGCATTACCCACAAGACTTCTTCCTTTGATCCCAATTGGAGTGCCCAGACAAGAAATCATCAAAGCCACATCTATGTTATGTTCAAGTATCTATTCTTTGTGCACATCAATTCCTCACCTAGCTACACATCTAATATCTACCAAAACCTTGGATCATCTATGTAAAAGATGTCCTCCATTCTCCTTCATGAAATCTCTCCACAACATGGTTGTTGTTGCTTGAGGGTTTTAAGTGTAAAATTTTCCTCCATTATACTCTACAGACCACCAACAACTCCCAACATTTGTCCCGTATTACTTAAACTTGCCTCTCTTGTTTAAAACCTTGCTTTACACCTTCTATACTTGGCATTTGACATTCTAGACACTTCTTCTTATGATTTCCAAAGCTTTCCCAAAGACTAGAATGATCACTGCCCACATGTGAATTTAATGCCACCTATTTCAAAATGATGGCAAGCTAGACTCCTTTGTCATCATTAAAATACATGGTAATAAATTCTTCTTGTGTCATCAAAATATCATAACGACTATTCATGGGGTTATGGGATTTGCCTCACCCTACAATGTCAAATTTGAAAGGCCCTCAAACTCTATGGGGAGGGGGCTATCCTCCAACCTTCATCTTTTTAAAACTATTGTTTGATAAATTTCACATTTACTTTACGAATCACAATCAAACCAATTCCCTTTGATACTCTAGAAGTCTTCAGTGATGTCTTCTTTCCCCTTCTCTTTCAACCTGACACCAATTTTAGACATGTTACATCTACTTCAACATTCCCTTCTCTCTTCACATGAGTTACTCTAAATCTGTGGTTAAGTGCACCAATATGGTGTGCAAAAAAGTGGTCACCTCCTTAAAAAAAACCAAAACTTTTCATAACTTGCTAGGGTTAATCAAAATTTAAAAAACAAAGCTTGACAAACCTAAGCCTTTGCCAAGCCACAAAAAATAATTAAAAAACTTAAGTTCTTCAAAACGCGTATGCCTTTTGTAAAGAAAAAAATGCTTTACAAAATGCCTACGCATTTTGACTATCATAAACATTTTTTGAAAACCCACATTTTGATTATTTTTCTTCATGCCAAAATCGAGTTTGAAGGAGAGAGGAGGAAGAGAAAATGCCAAAACCTAAGCGGTTTCTTATTGTAATTAAATGTTATTGCCATATTGATCATTTTGCAAGCATTCCACGCTATCAAGTAGGTAAGAATTTGTTTTTTTAAATAATTTTTGTTTCAATTTCAATTGAGTAGGGTTTGCTGAATTGATTTAAGCTTTTTAATTATTTTGATGTTAGATTTGAAAAACAATCCCTGACCACAAAAGAGACAACAAAGACCTCTTCAAACACCTGAAAATCTTGATAATGTTGGAAATGAGCAACAAGAGAACCCTCAAAATGTAGCCCCACAATAAGAAAACCCTCAACAAAAACCAAATCCGCCACCAAACCCAAATCCAAACCCCCTGCATCCTCCAATAGGTCATGTTCATGTCACAAAAGAGGACCTTATCAACGGTCTTCAACAAAACAGTGCCCAAATATCCATATTGGTTAATAGGTTGAGGTCCTCTAGTTTTGAGCACCACTCATCCCTTGCCACTTCCTTAGAAAGAATGGCCAATAGTGCGAATGAGGTGTCTAAGGAGGTTACAACATGGGGTTCATGGAGGGATAGATGTCGTGCATTTTATGCCGATGGATTGTCATATGATAAAGTGAAAAAAATATGATACTTAAAGAAGACATATGTGCTATTTTCACTGATCCTATTAGTAGTAACTCCCTAGAAGGGTGAACCCACAATAGTGGGTTACAATTTTTCGGAGGAAGGAATTCGTCCCAAAAATCATGAGAGCGCAGATTTACTCAATTACTTTCGATAGAAAGTACTTTCTATCGAAAGTGCTTTATATCAAAAAGCCCCAAGAATGGGTAATTTTCATTGTTTTATGTAAAGGAATTTTGATAGAAAGTACTTTCTATTGAAACTGGGTACTTTCTATCGAAAGTACCTGATTAGGTCATGTTTGCAAACTTTGAAGAAATTATGAGAATTTCATGGCTTTGAGGCTCAAGCACGGGGATCAAATGGAACAATAAGGAGATGTCCTTTTGCATAGCACAAGTACTCAGAATTAGCTTTCTAACGATTATAGATTTGACTATTTTTTAATTTATTATGTGTATGGTTTTTGACATTAATCAAATGTCGGTTTTTTTTATCAAATATAAACCTCTGAGTTTGACGTTCAATGAAAAATAGTAAAAAAGGGAATTTTTTTTTTGAAAAATAATAGTACCCTCCATCTTTGAGTCTACTTTCTATCGAATTTTTTTTTTAAATTCGATAAATACACAAGTTATAAGCTATGTAGTTAAGGTATGTCAAAATTATGGTTTAGTCAACTTCAAACATTAATAAATTATGCAATAATCATGATAATGTCATAAAACCAATTGCATGCCCTCCATATGGATGTTACAAAACTAAATTCGAAAGAATCAAGTTCATATCTATTTTACAAAAAAGTTATGCTCTATGAAAACAACATTACTATTTGAAAATGACGTTTTCAACACCATACTAGTTTTCGTGGGAGAAAGAAAAAGGTATTCAAATAAATTAAAATATATATATATATATATATATATATATATATATATATATATATATATATATATATATATATATATATATATATATATATATATATATATATATATATATATATATATATATATATATATATATATATATATATATATATATATATATATATATATATATATATATATTTAGAATCTAGACAGAAAATCCTAATAGACTCTAATTTACTTCATCCTCCAATTTCGAACAGTTCAATGGCAATATGCATCTGAATCTGATTTTTTTTCTCAAAATGTAGAGTTCAGTGTCCATTCAAGCAAAAATGTGTAACCCACTATTGTGGGTTCACCCAAAATTTACTACGAATTGGTTTCTCATACATTGGTGTGTTCATAATAGGATGAGAGCTGCATTTTGGGATAGGTTCTATATGGTCTTTGACCAAGCACCCTGTAGTAAGTGGGAGATGCCTTTATATTTTTTGAGAAAGCTATATTGTGAGTTTATCCTTGGAAAGAAGCCAAATTACTTTGACATCTGGCAGTTCTAGGGTAGAGGGAGAGGCTCTCTGTAGGATAGCGTTGGGGATCATAGGGTGGTAGAGCCACAACATAGGAGGTGTCTAGCTAAAAAATCCATAGTTCATGTTGCAGTCTGGTAGTAGTGAAGGAGTTTATTTATTTATAGACCCTTCAGGTAGCTACATCATTGACTGATGTCATTATTGAGCATGACACATAGTTAATCAATACAGAGGGTGGATAAACATCTGCACCACCTCCATCATCATCAGATGCTCCATTTGGTTCAGCCTAGCCCATTGAGCATATGTGCCCCATCTGTCAGGGTATATGTGTTGGGGTAGATACCGATGCGAATGAGGATGGTTCGACATCCCATTCGTGTACACATTGTGGGAGTAGATGTTTAGCATTTTTTGTTGAGGATGTGGCCCTCACAAATAACCTATTGACAATGGTGTTTTCTACGAGACAGGCACATGTATGTTTATTTTTGTTTTGACATGCTATTAATTTTAATCACCTAAATATTATAAAAGTAAATAAATTTTTATTTAGAGAACAAATTAAATTGATATATGAATAATATGCATTGCAAGGTGCAATAGGTGATACACATAGCACACTACAAAGTGCTCATTCAACTAGATGTGCACGGGTACCTTCGACACCTGAGGTATAGTTTTTAAATATTCATAAAAATAGAATAATTTCTTGGTGTCAAGATATCTTTTCTTAATATGTATATTTATTTGATATTTTATAGGGCTTATCGGGGGTTGAGATGTCCAAAGTTGATGATGTGACTCTTTTCGTGATTGACTTTGGCCTAGAGAGCTTTGTGGTATCATATTTTTCACGCCTCTTGTTTATAATTTTAATTGAACCTATGTGTTATCATATTCAATTCTCTTATGTTAATTTTGTTTCTGTCAGGTTACCCCACCTGGCTCCAAGACACTAGGACGAAAAAAGAAATCCTCGAGGATGCCCAAAGTACAAAAGATAATTTAGTATAATTTAAGATTTTTTGTTGAAATGTATTATGATTAAATATGTACATATATACTGATCAATGCACATGTCTTATTTTTTCATGTGTGGTGATGTTTCTTATAGATGTGCAGGGTAGGTTAACACATCGTGTTATCCCATTTTGACATTTTTTGCCAACAACCCAATTTGACTATTTGCGGCTTGAACACGACACCGGGACTATTATTTAATGTTGACTAACTTCTTTGGCTATGTCAACACAATGCCAATGCATCCCCATGCTTATTTATTAACTTGCAGGGATATGATTATCCCTTTTATCTACCAGATGCACTCTTTGGTCTTTTCTATCAATTCATGGATGAATGTTCATACAAAAAAATAGATTTTAGTTTAATTTTTATTTCTTTATGCCTTATGTAACTTAACTCCACCGTGGTTGGGGTTTGAACTCTATAGTTGCAATATGCATGATCTATAAAGATGATTTCTTTATAAATATTATGGGTTCTTCTCTATTTTCTCTTGTAGTAGCATTATGCTTTGCAACTGTAATTCATTTTTCCTTCCAATAATCAAATACTTATTTTACCTATTCTTTCCACTTACTATCTTGTGCAGATTTATACCTTGTGTGAGATGTGTTGGTACCTTTTGGCTTTCAAGCATTCAAATACCTGGTGAGATTCATGCTTTATTCTATGAAGAGGTATTATCTCCACCTTTCTTTCAACCCATACGATCATTTCCAACCCCTATTTTATAGATTGAAGTGGTTTTGTAAAGTGTCATTTCTAGCTATCTTGCAATCTGCATTTGTGCCCAAGTATAAAACACATTGCACATGCCTACTTTGTGATTGAACATTTTGAGCCCTATTATGTGTCATGAGAAACTGACTTGTGGGTGCATTCATTATGTATCAAATAACATATCATCTAGTTTTCAGACCCCCATAGTCAATTTTGATGTGTTTTGCATATACCCAATTGAAGGGGTTTCTTATAAATCTGCATACTGCACTATTTCAGAAATTCAAGTAGCATACTTTGTGGTCTTGAATTTTAGGACTAGTGGATGATGAGTGCAATCTACATATTCCCCTATATTTTAAACATGAAAAATATCCACCATGTCCATTTTTAGATCCTAATGTTTCCATTTTCTCAGTTTTCCAAGGTTTTTCCATTTGCAATTTATTCAAATTCCTTAGTTGTCAGTTGCAAACATTTTAAGTGGTCAAATTTGCAAGTTGACAACATTTTAACAAGTAATTTTTGTAAGGTCCTAGTGGCATCCTTATAGTACCTATATAAGAGTGAACCTACATTCCAAGTTGCAAGTCATGAAGTGACCAACTAATGAGTTTTTAGAGCCATATCCAGAGGCAGTTTCATTTTCAGTGTGTCACTTTACAAAATTGGTTTAATTGAGGGTTTCAAATTTTACATGCCAAGTCAAATATTAGCATGGTGGAGATGTTTGAATTTTTGAGCAAGTATAAATCTACAACATCTGCAAGGGTTTCAAAGCTTTCAAGTAAATGTAATTGGCATGTATGTGAGGCCATCATTCCACGGTCGACAACATTTTGTGTAGAGAGGTTGTGGGCCTTTTATCCTAGATTTTTGATGTGGGGGTTCACAAATATTTTTATATGTGCCAACACACATATTTTTAAGTTCTTAAAAGGCATGAAGCTTTTGGAAATCTTGCTCATGTGCGGGGCAACTTGGTGGCGAACAACTGGCAATGAATGAGAGGAATATTTTATGGGTCCGCATGCATGGTCAATAGGAGCGAATCATATCTTGACATGTGGTAGAAGAGAATGAGTGAAGGCGGTTAAGAAATGATCAAATTTGATGGCTTTTGTGATCCCATAAAATAATTTGCAAGGAAGATAATGATCATGGGATCGTGAGATGTTGACATGTGTCCAGGTCAGGATGATGCAAACAATGAGGTAGCCAATGACGTAGTAGTGGCAGAAAATTGGATGGTTCAACATGGCACAAATATCAAGGAAAGGTGGTGGATCTAGAATGACACATGGTGTCATCCCATGATCCTGTAATCCAATTGATGAAGAGAGAGAAATAATGTGGGATGGCGAGGATTTTCCATTTGCACATGTTCATTGATTGCTAGTATCTTATGGTATGATCAATTTTCCTCTTGGTGAAAGGTCAGGTCACTATTACATTCATCTTTCAACATATGTTTATTTTCAATGGTGATATTTTAATCTGTTTGGAAGGGTGTTTGATAGATACTTTGCCTCATCAGTGATCAGAGAATAAAGTGCTAAAAAGATCAACAGTCTACGTGATCCTGTGATCAAACTAGTTCGAAGATTATTCATTGTGGGATTGTGAGATGATGCCACATGTCTTGGTTCCATAAGAGACTGGGAGTGTGGGACTAGGATGTGTGACAGTTGGTGACAAATGTAGGTGATTGATTGGTCAAATTTAATAATAGAGTTTTTCCATGATGAAGTTGTTGATTATGCTAAGGTTAAAATATTTGCAGCTTAAATGCTAATGTGTTAGCACATGTGAAAAATTAACAAAGATATTTTGATCCAATAAAAAGGGCGATCGATATTTATTTCATAAGGATGAGTTTGTGTTGTGAGTGATGGTTAAAGAGAGGAAGGGATCAACAATTCTCATGATATTTATTTATTCTCTTCTTCTTTCTTTTCTTAGGGTTCCCATTTGGGTTCTCTTTCCAAGTTTTGGAGTGGTTCAAACCTTTTGGTTTGGTTCCAACTTGATTATTTTTTGTAGAGCATTTCTCTTGGCTCCAAAAATTGAGGGTTCTAGTAGCAAGTTCTTATGGGTAGGAGCAATTTTTTAAAATCTTCCATGGAGAAAGATTCTATGAATCTAGGTTAAATCCTTTTGCTATTTTTTGGTGTTTTAGGTTGTATTTATTTTATATGATAGAGGTAACATAGAATTTTCAATGAAATATAATATTGGGTCAGATCTCTCCAGTGTATGACTCAATTAAGTTTTAAATGGAATAAAACAAAGATTTATCCCATTTAGTGTCTTGTCATGAGAAATGTGACTTTTGTTTCATGCTTTAATTCAAAGAATTAATTAAAATGTTTGATAGAAGTTGCATATTTGTTGGGCTTGTGCAGGAATTTTGATAACTAGGCTAGGTTGGGATTACTATTAAAGACTATTGCAAGGCAATATTCTTAGATCTTAGGCTATTGATAAAACTATGTTGTATGATGTTTTACTTCTAATGACTTCAATACCTAATGGGATGAGGTATTGATCTCAGCTAGTTGTGGGTTTTACATATGTGTTGTTGTTTAGTTTCCTATTGTTCTTGCTGCAAATTTTTTGATTAAATCACAAAATATATTTACCTTTGTGTTTGTTTTGTTGTTTCCTTACCCCAATTTCATGCTTCATCTAGGTTGATGTTCAATGGGTAATTAGCCATTTTCTAGTATCTTCTTGTTATGTTGATTTCCTTATATGAGATTATCTGCTTTGAATTTAATGCCAGTTAAGGGTTTTAAATATGTGTTTTGAGGGAATTAAAGGTCTACCCACCTTGGTTTTGTAGAGCCTAAAGTGTAAAAGGGTTTACTAGATCCTTGTCAATTGGTCCAAGTCTCTGAGATTCCTGATTACTGGAGTTGTCTTCTCCATAGGAAACTGCAAGATCAACTTGGTTGTTATTTTCTAGGGGCTGTCAAATGAATGTTTGGTCTGATTTTCTTGTTTCAAAGAATAACCTCGGTGGAAGTGTTTGGTTTTATCTACCCAGAGGTCTAAGATCTTTTTATGCCTACAAGAGGCATACATCCCCAAATGGAGCCACTATTGGTACTCTCAAATTCTTGAGATTACCACTGTTGAAATTTTGAAGAAGTCCTTTGCTTGTGAGTTGTGGTGTCATGTTATGGCTTTCAAGCATTCTAATACCTAGTGAGTTTCATTCTTTATTATCTAAAGAGTTATGTTCCCCACCTTTCTTTTATCTCATATGATCATTTCCAACCCCTAGTTTTCAGATTGAAGTGGTTTTGTAAAGTGTCATTTCTAGCTAGCTTGCAATCTACATTTGTGCGAAGTATAAAACAAGTTGAACAATTCTACTTTATGATTGAACATTTTGAGCCTATGATGTGTCATGAGAAACTAACTTGTGGGTGCATTCATTGTGTATTAAATATTCCTCAGTTGTCAATTGTAAATATTTTAAGTGGTCAACTTTGCAAGTTAATAACATTTGACCAAGTGATTTTTGTAAGGTCCTAGTTGCATCCTTGCACTTCCTATATGAGAGTGAACCTACATCCCAAGTTGCAATTCATGAAGTGACCAACTGATGAGTTTTCATAGCCAAATCCAATGACAATTTCATTTTGAATATGTTACTTTGAAAAATTGGTTTAGTTGAGGGTTTCAAATTTTACATGCCAAGTCAAATGTTAGCACTACAAATACATTCAAATTTTTGAGAAAGTATAAATATACAACATTTGTAAGGTTTTTGAAGCTTTCAAGTAAATGTAATTGGCAAGTATGTGAGGCCATTGTTCCATGGTCGATGACATTTTGTGCAGAGAGGTCGTGGGCCTTTTATCCCATATTTTTGGTGTGGGGGATCAAATATATTTTTATATGTTCCAGTGCACATATTGTTAAGTGCCTAAAAGGCATGAAGCTTTTGGAAAGTTTTCTCACATGCAGGAGCAACTTGGTGGTAGACAGCTGGCGACGAATGAGATGAATATTTTGTTGGCCTACTCATGTGGTCAACAAGAGTGAATTAGATCTTAACACATGGAAGAGGAGAGAGAGTGAATATGGTTAAGTAGTGATCAAATCTGATGGCTTTTGTGATCCTGTGAAAGAAGCTGCAAGAAAGATAATGACCATAGATCACAAAATGTTGACACGCATCTTGGCCAAGATGACACATAAAATGAGTAGCCATTTACCTAGAAGTGGAAGAGAACTAGATGGTGCCATGTGACATGGAGCTCGAGGCAAGGTGGTGGATCTAGGATGACATGTGGCATCATCCTATGAACTTGCAATCAAGTTGATGAAGAGAGAGAAACAATGTGGGATGGTGAGGCTTTGGCATTTGTCATGTGTTCATTGATCCCTAGTATCTTATGGTATGTTCGATGTTCCTCTTGGTTAAAGGTCAGGTCACTAACACATTCATCTTTCAACACATGTTTATTTTCAATGGTAATATTTTAATCTATCTAGAAAGGAGCTCGATGGATACTTTGCCTCATCGGTGCTTCATTATGGGATTGAGAGATGATGTCGTGTGTCTTGGTTCCGTAAGAGGACAGGAGCGTGGGACCAAGATGTATGATAGTTGGTGACAAATGGAGATGATTGATTGGTCAAAGTTAATAGCATAGTTTTTCCATGATGAAGTTGTCGATTATGCTAAGGTTAAAATATTTGCAACTTAAATGCTAATCTGTTAACACATGGGAAAATTTAACGAAGATATTTTGATCTAATAAAAAGGTGATCAATCTTTATTTCATAAGGATGAGTTTTTTTGTGAGTGAAAGTTAAAGAGATGAAGGGATCAACGATTCTCATGATCCTATAATCCAAATCCAATTGATCTTTATTTAGCGTGGGATCATAGGATTTAGATACGTGTCTTTTGTCATCAATGCATAAGAGATGGTGGGACAAGGTGCTGACCTAGTGCTTTTTATGTTGTGGTACATTTCTATTGGTCATTAGTTAGGCCCATTTGGAAAATCGGTGGTCAAATAAGTTTGGACTTCCCAAAATCGTCTAATGGTGTTGATTGGGTAAAGATCTACGACTGATTTTCAAACTGCAAAAAATGAAGGTTTTCGAGTCGTTTGCTCACTCGCATGATTTTATGGTGAACAAAATGATACAAATTATGGTAGGGCCATATTATATAATAGGTGGACTCAAAGGATAGATAATTTGAGGCTGAGTTTTTTAGGCTCTAAGCATCATAGTGGTGTTATTGTAGGCTTGAGTTGTGGGCTAGTTTTTTGGTTGCTATAAGGGGATTACTAGTGTAGTATTTTATTAATTTTGCAATAGACCATGGAAAAGGGGAAAAATGAGAGACAGTCAATTACAAAGAGATAAGAGAGATGATGTTTTAGCTATTAGGGTAGATTGAAGAGGGACATGTGGCAGCATTAGATCAAATCCAAGTTTCTTCTTCTATCTATTTATTCTCTTCTTCTCTCTTTTCTTAGGGTTCCAATTTAGGTTCCATTTCCAAGTTTTGGAGTGATTCCAACCTTTTGGTTCAGTTCCAACTTTAATTTTTTAGCAGACCATTTCTCTTGGCTCTGAAAATTGAGGATTTCAGTAGCAAGTTCTTGTGGGTAGGAGAAGTTTTGTAAATCTTCCGTAGAGAAAGATTCTATGAATTTGGGTCTCTGGGTTATGGGTTTTCAAGCTGTGGGTTTTGGGGGTGGAGTTCTAGTCTCAGGATTATTAGTATTATTTTCCATAGCTGATTAAATTGCAAATTCATATAAGTAAACTAAAGTTTAAATTATATAAAAAATTATAAATTTAAAAAGGCTAGTTTTAGCCAAGAAACTAAAAATGAAACTCAATAATCCAAATAAACATAAGAAAAAGTAATAAAAACATAACTAGACCTGAAAATGCAAATAAATGTGAAAAATTTGAGCTCCTTAGATATGATATCGTCTTCTATCCATTATTAGATGCTAAAAAAGATGTTTTTTTTGCCAAAATGACCCACGATATTTTTTTAAAATATACAATATAGGTATTTGATATAATATATGAAATTCAATATCATATTTCATATCCAATATCAAATATTAATATAATAGTTTATTAAGTAGCGACCCCACATAGGGCCTATTGCTTGTATATATTATAATTATATTATATATAATAAAACATAATATAATATTTATATAATATATATAATAAATATTATATTATATTTTATTATATATAATATATATATTATTATATATAACATAATAACATATATATTTATATATATTATTATTTATGATATAATAATACATTTATATTTATATATATTAATATATAATCTTAACTTAATATATAATATTATATAATATATACTATATTGTTAAATATATATTATATTATATTATATTATATATAATATATATTATTATATATTATATTATTAATATAATATATAATATATAATATATTATTAATATGTTTTGATCGGTAAAATATTATCTTATTAATATATGTAAATAAGATGTTACATCATAATATGGATTTCAATAATGTTTGAGCATTACACCAAGAATCAAACTTCACTACCCGATAGCACCAAAAACTACCACCTGATAGCAAACTACCCCATACCAGATGATCGATTTGGTGTATACACATCAATACAAAAAACCCCTACCTATATTGTCACTATACACACACACACTATGACCATGGAAATATACATGTCCATATACATTGACATTTTACAAAACTTGACTTAATATTGATAGAATTCAAAAAATAGAGTGGGGTAGAAGCTGGATGGGCGATGAACCACCCTTGTCAACCAACACCACCACCACCTAATCCCTCATCCTCCAAGAGCATTCCATAGGAGGAGCATCCCACAATAGCATTGTTCTTTAGAGAGCGAGCTCCACTTCCATGGTCCCCCCTACACCCTCGAACATGACTTCTACAAGTTGTATGACCTCTCTTGCGATCTTTTCCATGAATACCTCCCCCATGACTATTACCTCAAGAAAAATTAACTCATTCATGACCATGAACCCTTTCATTTCACCCCCTCTCCCTCCTTTGCCACTCCATATCCTCCCAGGCCCCCATTAGTTTCAGTTGCAACAAAGCCAGACTGATTTGATTTTTGGGTATTCCTGTCGCTAGCTCGAGCTCCCAGTGATGGAAAAATCTACCAATAATGCCCATACCTTCCTATCCTTATGCTTCCTCTTTAAGATTTTTCCAAGCCTTTGTGCCAAATAAGAGGATGCATGAGAGGAGGTACTCCAGACACACTGAGCAAGTCTCCATATGTGACCACAAACCCTCTTCCAGGGAGTGCATATTACAGAATCTCATTCAATCCCACCCTCCACTCTTGGCATACACAATGCTCCATAATTCACCTCACCTCATCCCTCATTCCAAAGTGCTATCCCCAAGCATAAAAAATCAACAATGTTTGTACTAGTTCGCTAGCAAAACCTTGATACTGCATACTCAACCCCTAGCACCACCCAAATGATACTGAGAAAAAAGGGATGAGAGGAGGAGAATTTGTTTTTCAACCTCTCCTCTATCATTGGGCTTTTGAAGGCCATTTTTTGTTTCATGGCATCAAAAAATAAATTGGCTTCCATTCTACCTCTTCACTCACCACTCTACACAAAACACCTGTCACTTCAACTGCCCATAATCAAATGTACCTCTGGAATGAACTAAAGGGAATGTATAGAGATTCGTCTGGCCTCGCCATTAGTTTCTCCCATAGAAAATTGTGTGATGCTGATAACTGTGAAGCCAAATTTTTCCACCTTCCTCCTCATTGAATGTAATTTTGTCCTTCGCCATCCTTCAAGAAATCCACCAACTCACTAATATCACTGTTAGGATTTGGTAACACTAAGAGGGGGGGTGAATCAGTGTTACAGTACTATATTGAATTCTTAAACTTCTTTACTTTCCTTAAGCAACAAATAAAGATGTAATAGAAAATGAACAACCATGCAACAAAGATAAACATAGAAGAACTCATAACACCATATTTGTTTTCGAGGAAAACCTAGCCAAGGGAAAACCCCGATGGGGATGGTACCCACAATATTCTGCACTATGAATCTTGAAACCATGTTAGGAGTTCTAGCCCTATTCGGAGCTGATTAATACAATATAGGAAGATCCCTATTAGGGGATGTATACAATAAGATCCCTATTAAGGAATCGACCCTGTTAAAGGTCCTAGCCTTGTTAAAAGAAAAGAAACCCTGTTAGGGGTGTACAATAGGTGCAACAACACTTACAACAAATATGTTATCTAGAATACAAAGATTTAACAATGTATCTCTAGAAGAACTCCTCTTGTTCTCCTTCCTCTTGATCACTGCTCTGCCCTTTAGATGTCTTCACAATTTGCATCCAACAACATTACATCCATATCTTATCATATTGCATCATCACACACTTTTACAAAAGTTTTGGTATATTTATACCTTGTTAGGAGTATAATTACATAGCTGTAAGATACACACACACACACACACACACACATATATAGAAAGATTTTTTATATGAATATTTGGGTTATGATGATGGGATGGGAAATACAAGATCCACCCCTAAATCCAAATTCCCAAAGGAGAGATCCAAATTGATCAACCAAAAGGTTAATGCACAAAAGAATCAATCTATGGAGAATATGAAGAAGGAGAAAACCTTATATTTTGTTATGAAAAGTATATGCTTGAAATATTAAATGAATAGAAGAAAAATAATAACCTCAAAATAGGGTAAATTTGGAAAAGACTATTTTTTGATGTCTGTGTTCAGTTTCAGGAGATTCTACAATCTAATCCGCCCTGGAAATGCAGAGACAGAAAAAACCTAGAAAACTGTTATCTTTCAGAGCTAGGTCGACCTTGACCTCAGGATCGGGGTACAATCTTTCCCCAGGGCACAATCTTACCCCCCACTGAAGGTCGACCTTGACTTGAAATAGCTCCGATGGAAATTTTGTTCACGGATCTCAAAAGTTCACCGAAAAGGGTATCCAAATCTGAATTGCAATTCACTGTCCTGTACCTGCTCCTGCAAGAAAAGGGGTTTTGTTTGTTGGATGAGGGGTTTGCCTTAGTCATACCTTGGTTTGGAATCAACCTTGAAATATAATTGAAATTGCAATGCATATAAACAAAGTAAATGGAACTATTCACCTTGCTTATGTTGAAATTCTTGTGGAGGATTCGAATCCTTGAATCCACAAGTATGGATGAATGTAGAATCAAATTTAGGGTGTCTCAAATCAATTTCATTAGATCTTCAACACCAATCTTTAATGGATCTTGGACTAGGAGGAAGCTTAAATGGATGTGGATGGAGAAATCTTCAACAAGAGGGCTCCAAAGAGATTGAATCCTTCAATGGCTATTAATAGATCTCCTTGATGAATTGAATGCTTGAATGCTTGGATGCTTGAATTCTTGAAGATTAATGAATTCTTTCTATCTCCTTGCTTTCTTGATAATTTCTTGATCACAAAAAGTGGATGTGCAAAAGATGCTTGATCATGGATTGTGAAAATGAGAGAGGAAGGCTTCCTTTTATACAAATTTAGCGCACAAACTTCTAGAGAGGCCATCATATAAGAAATAAATTCTCATTAAGTGAAAACCCCTAGAAATGGACCTAAATTAAATATCGTTTAAGATTTTACCATTTTGAAATCCGAAATAGCCAACCCGGAAGCAGGAAATGAAACTTTTTGAAGCTTGACATCCTGAAAATTCTGAAACCTGAAATTTGGACATGGGGTCAAGGTCAAGGTCAACTCTGACCTAGGTCTAGGTCAAGGTTGACTTTGACCTAGATCAAAGTTGAGGTTGACCTTGACCCACAAGGTCATCCTTGACCCAAAAAGTCAAAGTTCTCAGTTTCTCATAAAGAGTTGCTAGAAAGACGTAGGAAACAAGAGGGAGAAAAGCAGAACAGGGGGGAAAACCCAGATCCAGTCAAATACCCATTCAAGGCACTTGACATGACCTCAAACCACCTACTCAGAGGGCTAAACTAGTCCTAATGGAAGTGCTTCCATTTTTTGACAATACATTTAGCCCCCACTTTAGCAAGAGTATGGACTCGATGCAAACTCTTGGTAAAGGAGATCATACTGAAATGATAATCCTATTGAAATCAAAGGAACAAGAAATCCTCAAGCCCCCAGGGACTCAAGTCTTTATCAACTCCAAGATCACAATAAGAGAGACATGTCTAGAAAAAAGAGAGAAGAGGGTGTGATTATCGTGCCCAATGAGAACTTATGTCCTATTGTGAACCACACAAGGAAACATCACAACTGGAAAGATGGAATTGAACTGCCTAGTGAATGTGGCTACTCACTAGTCAACCCATCAAAAATTCACTCTTAGGAATATCTTATTCCACAAGAGCAAAAACCAAAAACAAAAGAGATCTAGTCTTAAGGACACCTCCGACCTTAAGGGATCAAAATTTTGAAACTGGAGGGATCAAGAGATCTTATGAAATAAAAATCCATGCTTTAAGGATTAGTCACTAATCCATAAAGGGAGAGAAGTATCTTGAAAAATAGATGTATATTGAAAGTGTGTGTGTGCAACAGGTGAGCAGAGCGTACGCCCCCATGTTAAAGTCATTGCTAATACTTTAATAAGAGAAATGGCTTGAACGGAAACATAAACAACTCCATTGATTATATTTCAATTATGAGATGCCCCCAAATGAAGACAAATCAAGGGAAATGCTACATAAACATACAAAGAACACATAAGGGATCTACGTACCATGGGGTCATTATGATCATAATATAATATATATATGATATTATTGCAAATGAATTGACATCATTCCCCAAAGAAAGTAGAATAACAATCACAATATAGGAAAGAACACAAAAGAGTTACAAAGAGGAATCTTTTTGGACCATGGCATGGAGACCAAAAAGAATTAGTGCTACCAAGTCATGGATCCAAGCAGATTACACAAGGTGTAAGGAAACTTAGGTGCAGAAACAACTTCCTACACTAATATCTAAAGGAAAGTATTGTGCAAATTCTTTTAAATCCTTACAATTTCAGATTCGTTAACTACTTTAACAATGATATTGCATCCATATACCATGCATTAAAAAAATAGAGAATGACACAATGATTTACCCTGGGGAAACCTTTCAGTAAAAACCCCAGCACTCCAAAACCTGCACAATGTATTAATCAAAACTATTACAGTTCACAATACACTTGCAATGCAAGCTCTTTCAGAAGATTTCCAACTCTTGAAGACAAATCACGACAGCATAAAATTTTTTCCAACAATACACAAACTTCACCTATCTTCGCAACCCTAAAAAATGCTTATATCATGTGCTTCCCTTTTTAGGGCAACTTCCAAAGATAGCCGTATTAGGGTTTTACCATTCTTCGAGAAAATAGGTACCTGAAATTTTTTTTTGGGGTGATTGGGGAAGACTGTATAGTACTCAACTTTATCAATTGCCACATGTCTTCACCTGTCATTGAATCTTCCAGACATAGCTCTTACGTGTCATAGGAATCTGTCATAACCATTTTAGCCATGATCTCCTTACACACAATTCAAGATGCTGACACATCAAGTGGAGTGACACATCAACATGCCAACTAGACATGTACACTCACACTTAATTACATTATTTGCAAGAAATACATTTTACAAAACAAATAATAAGAATAGGAATTATCCAAGGTTGAGACACCTTATTCCTAACACAAGGAAACATTTATGAATAATAGCATAAGTACAACATAACATAAAACACCATATAGAAGAATAGAGATACATATAGAGGATTTGTACAACAGGTTCGATTCCTTTATCACCTTGCACCAATATAGCAACAAGGGTCATATAAAAGAATCTAACAAATATTTAGCAAACACATTACGGGAGAAGCACAATACGATAGACAAACACACAATAAAGACTACCATGAAGGATAAGCCAATCAAGCACACCACCTACTCTCCCCATCTCATTCTATATCATTTAGGGAAGGTGGATAACTCACAAGAGGGACTATATCCAACACAGTAGGAATGATAACTAGTTCCAAACAAGGATCTTCTTGAGAATCATAATGTTCGATACTAGGTTTAAGTGTCAATTGCGATGAAAGCATATTAGGTAAATCAATATCAATGTCAATAGTCTCATATTCAACATTATCATCATCAAGAGTATCTTCTTCATCAAGATTAATCAAATTAGGATCTAAGATACAAATAGAATCACCATAATCATGCGTCTTAACATCATTATTAGCATTAACTTCTTCTAACACATCATGCATATATTGATCAAAATAAGGTAAATAACTTTGAAGAACAATAGTATGAGCTTTAGCCTAAGCACGATGCTTTTTATGACATTCATTAGCAGATCAATTACGTTTCATCTTGTTTGAAATATGTTGAGAACTAGGAGGACCAACTATCGGATCCTTCACAGGTTCTATAGGAGGATTAGTAGTATTATCATCAGATTGACAAGAAATAGTAGGAGCTTGATTAACAGAACTAGAAGCCATAGATAAAGGAGGTATGGAAGGTGTAGGAAAAAGGCCATGATTAAGATCCATCGGAGGCATGCTTAACTTGAGAATTTTGTGATGTTTATAGGCTTGATATGAGTGAAAGATATTATCAGGTCGAGAAGGACACGAATTAGGTAATGAAGGCCAAAAGAAGTCAAGGGTAGCACAATCCTTGGGCCTAGAAGGTTGATATAAACTATGGTTTATCATCTTCACTTCGTCATCATGAATGAATTTAAGGCATTTATGGATAGGAGAAGAAACAACATGCATGACATTCAACCAAGGCAAACCAAGCTTAACTTGAAATTGATCAGAAGTAGGAATAAAAACAAAAGTAGTGTTCACAATTTTACTACAAAGTTCAATCAAAAAATCAATAGAACCAAACAATGGATACAGAAAACCATTACAAGTTTGAATCCACACATCAGATGTATCATAAGAATCACGTTGCAAGTTTTTCATAAAAAGATTTTCTTCAGTAATAACATTGACTAAGGATGTAGGATCAACTATACAACCACATGTAGGTATCTTAGAAATCCTAGCATAAATGTAAAGGGGACTATCAAGAGCTTTAATAGTTTCAGAATCATCAAAGGTAATCAAGAGTTCCTGAGGTCTTTTATTTTTAGGTTGCTTTCGAGGTTTAGGTTGAGTTTTTGGTTTAGGCTTAGGTTGAGGTGGAACTTATAGTTGAGGTTAAGTTTGAGTCAGTGGTAGAGATTCAAGTTGAGATGCAACAACATGGTCCACATGGTTAATAGTATGATTGAGGTCATCCAACTTTGAATCATAAGTAATATCCAGAGAAGATAGCTGAACAATGGTATTAGTATCATGTGTAGGTAAAGGATTTGTATAAATTTGAAGGTTTTGATTAGGAGGAGAGACATATTTGTTCCCAGTACCATCAAAATTATCAACAGATAAGGCATTATAATCAATAAAATCTTGAACCTTATGTTTTAAAGAATAGCACTTCTTAGTATCATGGCCATTTTGACAATGGTATTGACAAAAAGCTTTAGGATCAAAAGATTTAGATGCAATCGCTGTGGGTAAAAGAGGTCGAATAGGAGGTAAAGTAATCATATTAGTAGTTAACAACCTATTCATGATAGAATGTAAAGATTCAGAGAGAGGAGTAAATGTACGATTCAAACAAAAAGAAGTGGATGCAGAAGTGGCATTGTGAGATGCAACAATAACTTGATCAACAATTGTATTCACCTGTTTGTTTATCTTGACATAGTTGTTAGACTTTTGAAATTTGTTTGGATTAGGAGAAGCATCACTCTTATCAATTGGAACAAGAGCCATTGGAGTGTTGCTCTCAAATTGACTCACTTGTAATTGATAACGATGAAGCACTGCACAAAGTTGTTGAAAAGAGGTAAATTCATTAAGCATAATCTTATCTCTAATATCCTTTTGCAAATTTGAAATAAACATACGTTGAATATCAATGTCAGGAACATGATAAGAAATCTGAGCAAGCAAATTCTTAAATCTACCAATAAATTCAGTCAATTTTTCCTTAGCATTTTGTTTACAATGCATTAAATTAGTCAAAGACACTTGCGGGCTAATGTTATTTTGAAATTGTTGAATAAAAGCATTATCAAGTTTTGGAAATAAGTTAATAGAATAAGGAGGCAAGGAACAAAACCATTGCAAGGCTTTATATGGAAGCTTCTAGCAAACAACTTGGCTAAAATCTTATGATCATGAGCGTAGTCACTACAAAGGATTTGAAAATGTTTTAACATGAGTAACAGGGTCTCCTTTTTTGTTGTAATTCTCAAGATGAGGCATATCAACTTGTTGAGGAACAAGAGTACGAATGATTTCTAGGGATAGAGGACTTCCCATGTCACATGTAGGAATGCTAAACTTTTTTTGAGTTAAAGAAGCAAGTTGTTGTTGTAAAGATGACACAATTTGAGCCAAATTGATGATTGTTGAATCAGTAGAGGAAATAGTAGGCATAGCAATATTAGAAACACTAGGTAAAGTGTAAGAAGCAGCAGGAATGGAAGACACAACTAGAGAAACACTTGGAACCATAGTTGGAAGAGGATAGGAATAAGTAAAAGGAACATTATGGTAAGAAGGTTGTGATGTAGGAAGGGATACAAGAGGAACACTCATAGAAAGAGAGGGAACTGTGTGTGTGAATTTTGTACCTAGCTGTAGACACAACACTTCAGTAAAATATTAGAGGTTAGCTTAAAATCAAAATCATGCAGTGAAATGGAAACTAATCTAACCAGGTGATTTACTGCCTTCTAGTAGGTGCGAGTATGTATTCTTAGATTGGACCGAGATCAGTGACCTTGACGACACCTAAACGAAGGATTTGAATGCAAAATTTAGATATGAGATGCATGCAAATTAATCTATTTTTTTAGTTTTCTGTGCAATAAGATGAGAAATGATATGAAATCTAATCTATATGAAAAACTGATATGCAATGATTCTAAGAATTGATATGAAAAACAAAATTGATCTCACAAACGTGGTTGATTCATAAGATTCTTTAGATACCAATTCGCCAACATAAGTTTGCAAATTATGAGATGATTTGTGAAGAGCTAAAGCCTTGATTTTATAGAAATCCAGGGCTTTGAGGATGCATTGAAAAAAATCCATAAATCACTCTTGATAAACTCAGGTTGATTTTTGAGTTAACAAGAAATTAAAAGATAGTTAAATCACAAAAAATCATGCGAAAACAACTTTTTGATTTAAATCAAAAGTTGAGATCAACTTTTAACTCAAAAGAGAGTTGAGTTTATTTTTTAAAACAACTTGAATTGATTTTCTAATTTATAGTTTAACTGTTTTTTGGATGTGCATAATTAATTATGAATTAATAAAAAAATAAAGTGATTTATTCTCAACTTAACTAATTTTAAAATTAAAACAATTGATTTATGGGTTAATCAATTATTAAATCAAACTTTATTCCAATTAAATAATATCATTAAATGTGACAACTTGCTTTAATTAATTAAATAAGAATTTAATCAATTAATGATAGGAATTTTGATTTATTGTCAAATTTAAATAATAATAATTAGGAATAAATATAATTAAATATAATTAAATAATTAAGTGACAGAATTAAATTAATTAATTAAATATTCATCATATTCAATTAATCAACTTTAGGATAAATATGATTTATTGCCAAATAATTATTAAATTAAAGATAATTATGATAAATAGGAATAAGGAATATTCCTCGATGCAGAATTTAGGATAATCAATTAAGATTCGACAATGTGTCGATGTGCCTTAGGTTAGGACTTTGATGTCGATTTCGTTTGATATGTTGATATAGGAGGTTAATGAACTTATAGCCCATTTTTGAGGTATTACATTTTGCCCCTCTTTGAATTGCTGTGCGAAGCACAGTGGTTCAAAGACAGTCTATGTATGATGTTGAAACTGATGTTTGAAATTGAAATGAAACAAAAATTGTGATATGAAGTAGAAACTGATTGCCGTTTGATATGAAGATAATAGGTCCTGAATGACCAAAGATAATGTTAACTATAACAACAAATGAACCGATGATGGCAAAAAAGTGTCAAAATGCTTGATTCTGAACCTTATGATTGCGAAGAAGTGAGTGATCGATTCCAGACCCGATTGTCAATAAGAATCACATTGGTATCACATCTGAACCCTTTAGTTACGAAGAACCAAGGAAATAACACTAATGAACTGATGGTTACAAAAGACTGATATAGTTTACAAGATTAAGAGAAATACCAGATTGATATGGATCTCGATGAATCTAATATGCCTCGACCGATGATTGATTTGCCCCAAGTGATGAGGTCTTTTTGATGAATCAACAACTAGACGTGGTTGTTGTCTTGATTACTAATGAAAGATATGAATTCCATAAAGATATGATTTCCATAAAGATATGATTTCAAATTAGATTAGAGACTTGAATGATGTGCAATACCATGTCCCCTTCGGGATTAAAATTGAAATCTGACAAGAAAAGTCAGCGTTGATAGTTTAGAAGCATGTTAATTGATTGGAGAAGTGGTTATACACGTTCGAGAACACATTTTGCATCGTTTAGAGGTCCTGGAGACCAAGTTTGACTAGGTGAAACCATGAGTTGACCATAGTTGACCAAATTGAAATTTTGATAGTTTGATGTAAGATAATCAATTAAGTTGAATACAAGATTTTTGTGATCATTGAAGGTCGATGATGCAAGTAGTAGACCGTCCTGGGTCCAAAAATTTTAAATCACAATTTTGACATAGTAAATGATCTCAAATTTTGATTTTGATCCCAAAAATGGATTCAAAACGTCGAAATTAGCCAGGGGTGCAATTTTCATGAAAAACGGAGCTCTTTTGAAAATTAGGTCAAAAGCTATATAAAGGCCGGAAGGGTCATTTTCAATTCATTTCAACCTTTTGACTTTAGAAATCTTGTGGATACCTCTGAGCAAAATGGCAGACAAAGTGGTAGAACCAAAGGTACTTATGAGTTCACATCGATTTGAGCGCAGCTGGAGACACTAGAGACCTCGGCAGTACGGACATCCAGTAGGTGGACCTTTGTGCTTTGCTAAAATGTCAAATTTTCCATGTTTTATAGGATTATAACAATGTTTCATACATTTTTTAATTTTTGAATTCCTTATGCATGGAAACTCGTACGACTCCCCAGAGGGACTCGTACGACTTTTCAACTATAGGTAGATTGTCATCTCGTAACCCCCCAAGACTCGTATCAGAGGGACCCAAGAGTCGTACGATGTTTCATCAGGTCCCTCATAACTCGTATGATGAGGAACGCATTGTCGTGTCACTATGCTTTGTCGTATGGTACGAGGTAGAAACTCGTATGACTTTTCATGCCAGTCTGAAGTGTTGTATGGAAAATAGTGAGCTTAAAACTCAGTATTAGATCAAATTTTTTATTTTTCTGATCTCTTAGCCTGATTGCTGACTTGTCAACCTACCTTCTGAAATACTAAACTGCCCCATTTCTGCCCTTGTAACCCATTCTATGACCCAATTATTGATAGGATTCCCTGTTTCTATACTGTGTAGGTCATATATCCAGATGTTCATGTACGGATCTCTCATCCTGCTAGGCAGAGACTATGTGTGTCATTGCCAGACCCTATGAGGGTCCACCTTACTTCTTGTGGATTTGAGTACTTGATACATTTACCTGAGATTAGGGTAAATCATAGACTTTTGACTACACTGATTGAGAGATTCCACTCGGAGACACAGATATTCCACTTGTCGACTGGGGAGATCATTGTTACCCCTGAGGATGTGTATCGTATATTGCGCATTCCATTCCATGCAGGCCGTTGACTAGAGTATGTGAGTTCGGGGAACTCAGGCTTATTAGCTTTTAGATGTCTCTTTGGAGATGACACTTAGATGACTGCTTCCATTTCCTGGGAGACCTTAGTGCAAAGATATGGATAGACACACCGGCTGGAGTGCATCATTGCCAGGATGATTGGTGGTATTATCATGTTTGACCATCAGTAGAATGGTCTTTTGATGGGTTGGGCCCCTATGGTAGCACATTTGATGGCAATGCCCTCTGAGTTAGCCTGGGGTCAGTGTCTATTAGCTCACATGTTCTTCGAGATGCACGAGGTAGTGTATTAGGAGAGCAAGTCTTTTGCTGCAGGAGCTCTAGTTCTACAGATATGGGCTTGGGAGCATATCCTAGTGTTGAGACCTGTATGTACTTCACAGAGGCAGCCTTAGGAGCATGTTACTTATATATATGTCAGATATGTTATATAGGGATGGATGGGCCACACTAAGTACTGGAGGCGATGCCTCAATGATATGACCTTTGTGCGCTGGAGACCATATGTAGCCATTAAGCCTTGGCCTACTACTCGAGAGCAGTTTAGTTCCTTTTTTCAGAGCCATGTATTGATTAGGAGGTCATCCTCCACTATAGAGAGATTCCTTATTACTAGGGTCTAGCGGCAGTATGGACATATACATGATGCCCCTGAGGATTATGCTACTTATGCATATGTAGGGTGTGAGATTGGACTTGGATGGACACAGAGGCTCTCTTATGCTTTGTGTTCACAGGAGTACATTGCTATTGTCGGCAAGGACTAGGAGTACAAACCAGATGTACTGGATGCTGGTGTTATAGATGGATTTATTTCCTAGCTTGCTGACCATCCCATTCATAGATTTTCTAATCCGACAGAGCTGATACCCTCCATGGAGGAGGTGATGGATGTTACAGGTGCTCTGATGGGACAAGGTCCTAGACCTACATAGGCTCCCATTATACATCCCACACCTCCAAGACCCAGAGCGATGACTCCACCACAGAGACCATCAAGATAGATGAGGCCCCCTCATCCCACTAGTTCTACAATAAGCAGATCTACCAGTTCTCACAGATGTACTAGGGGAGAGGGCGGTACATTAGGTGGAGTTGGTTTAGCTAATGAGGTACTAGCAGCCGAGAAGGTGGTAGGTGGAGATACTGATCCCTTACAGGATGATACTAGATTTGATTTAGGTGCTAAGATCAAATGCTGTAAGGTGTAGAGGGAAGAGACTACAGAGCAGACTGTCCCAAATACTGAGATGCTAGACGTTGATCCTACTGTTCCTCCTACTCCACAGGAGACTATCAGACAGCTCAGTGCACAGGTTAGGGACTTGAAGGTACGCAATGCTTGATGGGATGAGTGATACATAGAGGCAGATAGATAGCGGACGGAGGTGCGTGCGAAGGTATAGAGATTATAGGCAGAGGTGATTCATCAGACCTCACGGGCAACTTACTATGTGTCCACATATTATACAGTTGTTCCTGCTGCACAGAGAGTTCCCTCCTATTCACAGTACATGATGGCATTAGAGGGAGCTAGAGCACCCAAAGCAAAGGCAGTACCAGATGCACCACCTCCTCCTCCACCAGATGTAGAGGATCATGCTGATAGCTGATTTGTTTTGATACATTATGATATACTGTACTCTTTTTGATCATTTATATACTGTTCTAACTTTGATAGCTCATATGAGCATATTCCTTGTACACTGTGCCAGTAGTGCACCCCTAACTGGTTTAAGATTGTTGAGATATATATGAGATCGATATTTTGGTTGTGACTTCATGTGTACTTGTCGTGTTTTGATTTATGATGATATCATGTGATGCTTATGCTATGAGTAGAGTAGAATGTATGCATGGATATATGCAAATGCAATGATTTCTTTCATATGTATGGATGTTATGCAAATGTATTTGATTATGGAAAGATGTATGTATGATTTTATGCTTATGCACATGGATGAATTGTAATGCAACAGGCGATTATGATATGTAAATGCAATGATACACATGATAGGTTTTGTAGATATTGATGAAGACAAGTACTCAATCTTATGTCAAAAGGATGTTTAACCCAGGAGGATAATTGCTTGCGATTTGATTGAAGAGACCTTCGAGGTAGGTTTCAGCTCTTGTTAGATTTGAAGAGACATTTGAAGAATTGTTTAAGCATTGAAGTTCATTTAGCCAATGTGAGATCATGCAAACATGCAAAATGCAAAGAAACAAGCAGAATGAAATGCAACCTAAGACCTAGGACCTAGTCACTGATCATGTGTCGGTCATTCTCATCATTGAATTTTTAGGTAATTGGATAAATCAATACAATGCCCACTAGTTAAAAAAAACCATAGACATATGAATATTGATTTGTATGTGCAGGAATCAATACAACACCCACTGATTAGGAAACTATGGATATATGAATATTGGTTTTGTTTTCGGAATGTCAGATGAGATATAAGCACCAAGGCATAAACGCTAGGATGACCTGAATATCATGTCCATTTTGATATAGGAATTTGTATAAGCATCAAAACATAAATGTCATGATGACTAGAATATGCCTTGCGGTTCAAACACATCAAACAATCAAGAGGTCACTCTAAATCCAATGTGAGTTACCCGTAGTGACCCTTTATCATTCATATCCTTAGGTAAGATCGCATTTCACAATAGGAGAAAGAACTCACTAAAAAAGACAATAGTTAGATCAAACTTCCTTGAATTTTTTGGGTATCAATGGTCAAGGTACGCATGGCCATCCAATTCGAGATAGAGGCTCTTATAGTCGGACACCATTTCAATCCAAAATTTCCAAAGTTGTTAGATTTTCACATACAAGAAGAAGAAAAAGAAAAGATTATGCCCCCAGTCATCATTCTCTAAATCCTGTAAAGGACATCATCGAAGAGCTCAAAGGAACACAATACACAAAAATCTCAATGCAAATCAATAAGCATACAAGGAGATAAAAGCTTGTAAAAAGCATAGATTGTTTTCAGTTTGTGTTTGTTGTAGATGCAAAATCCTTTCTGGAGACAAGATAGATAGACTAACTCGGATGAAGCTTCAAAGGACTTTGACTGGATATGATACATCTTAGATACATTGGAGGCCATAGGATATGACATTGATTGCCCCCAAGTGTTTTAACATTGATAGGATACCGACGCTTGAGTTGATTGGTGTACAGACCAACTTATTGAAAACAAACTGGGAGATATGTACAAACTAAAGCAAGATCGAAAGCTGAGAAAGACAAAGATTGCATTGATAGATGGAGCATTTTTGAACAAGTGGCACCCGTTTGTCGAGTTTTCATGATCTTGGTAGAGATTCTATTTTTGCTACCAAGGTGCCTGTTTCCAGGTTTTCACTAAGGCACTTTTTCCTTTTCTCATTTTTTTTGTATTTTTCATTTTTTCAATTTTTTTTGTACTTTTGATATTTTTTACTTTTTTTGTGAATCATCAAGGCGCCCATTGCTAGGTTTTCACCAAGATGTTCATTTTTTCAGGACTTTTTCAGATTTTTTTCAAGACATTTTACCATAGACTAAATGTCTTAGGCATAGAATTTCTTCAGATGGAGAACGTTGATTGGTTCTCAGAGTTGTTCTCCTCCATCCAGTTGGGTTCAAACTTCCCCTTGCATTCTATATGTGATTGATTTTTAGGATTCTCTCTCAAGACTAGATTGCCAACCTAAAATTCTCTATGTTTGACTTTCTTGTTGTAACCTCTAGATATTCTCTTCTGTTATACTCTGAGATGATCATATGCTACTTGTCTGTGCTCATCTAGTAGTTCAAGTTATTGCAACCTAGACACTTTGTAGTCATCATCAGTTACTAGACCATGCATTCTGATTCTTAGTGATGAGATTTCAACCTCAATAGGCAGTACCCGCTTCAGACCCATAAACTAAAGTGAATGGAGTAGCCCCAGTGGGTGTTCTAATACTTGTTCTATAGGCCCAGAGAGATGGATTGATCATGAGATGCCAGTCTCTTCCTATTTTATTAACTGTACGGTGCAAGATTTTCAATAGATTCTTGTTAGAAGCCTCTGCTTGTCCATTCCCTTGAGGATAATAGATAGATGACCAATGTTGTGTAATCTTGAATTTAGCACATAGATCATCTAGATCTTTGTTCTTCAATTGTCCACCATTATCTGTAATTATGGAATGAGGTATCCCATATCTACATATGATATAGTTCAATATGAACATAGATATTTGTTTTCCAGTTGCTTGTGTCAAAGGGACTGCTTCTACCCATTTTGTAAAATAATATGTAGTTGTGATTATATGGGTATGCCCATTAGAAGAATGAGGATGTATAGCTCCTATAAGATCAAATGCCCATTGGTGAAAAGGCCATTGTGTAGTAAAGGGAATTAGATCTCTCCCTAGAGCATGAATTAAGTTTCCATGCACTTGGCACTTTTGACAGTTCTTAGCAAACTTGATAGACTCTTTCTCCATTTTAGGCCAATAGTACCCAGCCCTAATAAGTTTTTGAGCTAGTGTTAAACAGTTCGAGTGTGACCCACAAATACCATCATGGACTTCCTCTAATGCATGTTGAGACTCTTCCCATTCTAAACATCTAAGTAGTGTACCATCTAGACCTCATTTGTACATATCATGACCAATGATGACATATTGAGAGGCATTACGTATAAGGTATCTCTTTTCACGGTTGAAGGTATCAGGAATGATTTGGTCTTAGAGATAGGAGAATAGGTTTTTGTATCTTGATGAATCATGACCAACAATAGTGCAGATCATGTGGGTTTCAGGGGAATCATATGCAAGATAATATAGTGCTTCCACCAGGAACTCATAGCGTAGCTCATGTTCAGGCTACTGTAATAAAGTGGATAGCATTGCCATTGCATCGACAACTTTATTCTCTGTTCTAGGTATTTGCTCAAATGTGATAGATAAGAAATACTTCTTTAAATCATCTACAATTCTCTTGTAAGGAATTAGTTTTTCATCTTTAGTTTGGTACACATTGTTGACTTGATGGATAACAAGTTGTGAGTCTCCATGAATGTGTAATTCTGTTACTCTCCATTCACTTGCTATTTTCATACCATTCAAAAGGGCTTCATAAACTGCAATATTATTTGTGTAAGGGAACTTTAATCTGAATGCTTTTGGGATTGAGTATCCTTGAGGAGTTATGAATAATATGCCTGCTCTTGATCCATTCTTTGTATAGGATCCATCAAAGAATAAATGCCATCCTCTGGAAGAAAGAGTCATGATAGAGGAATCTAAAAATTCCATTTGCATTGGTGTATCATCAATTATAGGTGCATCTGCTAATTGATCAGCAATAAATTGTCCTTTTATATCTTTTCTCTTAACATATTCAATGTCAAATTCACTTAAGAGCATGACCCATTTAGCTAATCTACCCATGAGGGCAGCTTTGCTTAGTAGGTACTTGAGTGGATCAATTTTAGCTACCAAATGTGTGGTATGGGCTAACATATAATGTCTCAATTTTTGTGATGCAAAGATCATAGCTAGACAAGCTTTCTCAATCATTGAATAGTTCTTTTCATATGCTACCAATGTCCTACTGATATAGTATATAGCTCTTTCCTTTTTGTTCTCATCATGTTATGCAAGCAATGCCCCGAGTGATGTATCTGTAGTGGAGACATATAAGATCAAAGGCTTCCTTAGAATGGGAGGCATCAAGATAGGAGGATTTGATAGATACTTCTTGATATGATTAAAGTTATTCTCACATTCTTCATTCCATGCAAAGGTCACACCTTTATGCAATGTTTTTGTAAAAGGTTGTGATATGTCTGCTACCTGTGATATGAATCTTCTGATAGATTGAAATCTTCCTTGCAATGTCCTCATTTGACTAATATTCTTTGGAGGTTGCATTTCCATTATAGCCTTTACTTTAGCTGGATCAACTTCAATGCCCTTCTTTGAAACTATGTATCCTAAGAGCTTTCCAGAAGTGACACCAAAAGCACACTTCTTAGGATTTATTCTGAGACAAAATTTTTCCATTCTGTCTAATATCTTGCTCAAGTCATTTAGATGTTCATCTTGAATCATAGATTTTGCTAAAGTATCATCAACATAATCCTCCATAGTCCTATGCATAATGTCATGAAAAATAGAAGTCATAGCTCTCTGATATGTAGCACCAACGTTTTTAAGCCCAAATGGCATGACATTCCAATAGAAGGTGCCCCATGCACATGTGAAAGCAGTTTTCTCTTGATCCTTTGGAGAAATTTTTATTTGATTATATCCAAAAAAACCATCCATTAAAGAATACATCTCAAAGCCCGCAGTCATGTCCACTATCATATCAATGTTAGGTAATGGAAAATCATCTTTAGGGCATGCTCTTTTTACATCTCTAAAGTCTGTGCACACTCTGATTGATTTATCTGGTTTTGAAATAGGTACAATATTAGAGATCCACTCTACATAATCAATAACTCAGATGAATTTGGCTTTTAGGAGCTTCTCTAATTTAGATAAATGATGCATTATAAGATTAGGATCCAACCCTGACATATCTAAATATTTCCATGCAAAATTGATTTTCTTCTTTGTTAGGAATGTAGTAAATTTTTTCTTCTCTTCTTCTAATAAAGATTGTGCTACATGAATCAACTATGGTTCTTTTGTTGTTCTGCTCTATGACATGAGAACAATTACCTTTGAGGTGGAAGGGTTTCTTTTTAAAGCCTAAGCCAATAGTATCTTTGTTTTCCCTACCAGTATGTGAAATAGGTGTTATAAGACCTTCTCCTCTGACTCCTAGAGGTCCTTTACCTGAATATCCCATCTTAGCTATCAGTTTATCTCCTGGACCATATGCCTTAGAAGGGATTTTGGATACTGTAGAGTCACTAGTTGGAATAGCTTGAGATTCAGGTTCATCCTTGTATAGCCATGTAAGCACAACTTCATCCTCTTCAAACTCTTGTTTAGATACTTGCTCTGCTACAAAATTCTTTTTATATGCCTCAAGAGGTTCTTTAGAGTCTGGTTTGGACTATTTTAAAGAGTGTCCATAAGACTTAGGTGAGATAGGTAGAGATGTCAAAGATAAGAATAACTCTATAGTATATTCTCCCATACCATTTTCTTTGATATTGACCTCTTTTACAAGGTCTTCCATTTTAGATGTGGATGCTTCTTTTGTTGGCTCAATGGAAGATTCTCTGTTATTAGGCACAAGTTTATCTACACTTTCTTTCAATGTATTGCAAGTGGTGGATATGTCTACTCGAATAGTGACCTCTACTCCTTCATAAGGAAATTTCAAGCATTGGTGGAATGTAGAAGGAATATCCTCCATCTCATGTATCCATGGTCTCCCTAGAAGAATGTTGTAAGCCAAAGGTAGATCAAGAACTTGACATATATTATCTCTGATAATTAGACTTGCTCTAATAGGTAAGACAATGGTGCCTTTAGAAGATCTTTCTTGTTAATCATAGACTTTTATAGTTATTTTCTTTCTGGGATCAATAGCCAATTCTAAAAATCCCAATTGTGTGACCAAGCTGTAAGAACAAATGTTTAGGCCAGTGCCTCCATCTATCAACACACGTTTGACTCTACGGTTCTGGATCAAGACTTATATGTGCAAGGGTTGGTTATGTGGGTGACTCAAGGAGTTGTCATCTTCCTCTGAAAAGGATATATACTGTGGAGACGTAAGATGTCCAACCATAGTCTGGAACTTGTCTAAATCAAGGTCATCAGGAACATTGGATCCGAGCAAAGCTTTGTCTAGAATAGCTCTATGAGCTAGAGATATTCAAAGCAACTCAAACATGGAGATTTTCACATTAGTGTGTTGGAGTTGTTGAATAATGCTATAAGATGTTGGCCACGTATCTTTAGGATTGGAAGATTTAGAAACAACCTTCAGTTTGGAAGCAGAAGAAAGATTGAAGGGCATCTTAGGGACATTTGATGAATCTGGGATTTGTCCGTTCAGATGTGCCTGAGCCTGTGATTGAGTCACTGCATTAGCTGAAGTATGATCTCTATCTCTTCGCACAATTGTGATGACATTGCAATGCTTAGAGAGACAAGGTTCAACCATATTGATAACAACATTATTTCTAGGGTAAGCATAATTGACCTTTGCCCCCATATTAGGCTGAGAAGATGAAACTTCTTAACCATGTTTCAGAAATGGTTTTGTGAATGTTGTATGATCATTATTGCTCTTATGATTGTCAATCATGATGTCTCCCTTATCAATCAGATCTTGAATAGTATGTTTCAAGCGTAAGTAGTTATTAGTTTTGTGACCTTTACCTTGATAGAAATCACAAAATTCATTCTCTCTCCACCATTTTGGTTTAGGATCAGGATCAGATTGTCGGATCTCAGGAAAAGAGATGATGTTATTAGCCAATAGAGTTCTCATAGCCAATTCCAAAGATTCCCCAAGAGGAGTGAACTTTTGTTTATTATCAGTGGACCAAGATTTGTATTCTGGCTTCTTTTGAGATGGTTTAGACACCTTTTGCTCTAAGGCTTTGATTGTTTGGGTACCAATAGTTAGATTGAAAGATGGTGCCTTTGATGGGGCATAGATAGTATCAACAATGCCATCTGTGATGATGCCTTTATTCTTGTTCCAATTTTTGTTCTTGTCTTTAGAGCTGAACCCTGATTCATACTTGTCCTTTTGAAGTGTGATGTCTCCTTTTTTCACAAGTACTTTTTCAATTTTGATCACATTGTCTACCATCTTATCAAAAGATATATGATCTTGCATTTGTAAAGGGTAATTGATCTCTGGAACAAGATTATTGATGAAGATTTCCAGTTTCTCAATTTCTGGAATAGGCCTAGCATATAGAGAGAATTTCTTCCTCCATCGCTTGAGAAATGTTAGGAATGGTTCTCTTGGATATTGTTTGAGATTGCAGATATTGATCATGGTGATTGGATGTTGAATGTTGTAGGAGTATTGCTGATAGAACAATTTGATCAACTCCTCAAAAGTTTTGATAGTAGAAGGCAATCTAGAGAACCAATGAATGATTGCTCCTCCTAGAGATTGAGGAAAATGATGCATTAGATAGGTTGGTTCATGCATGAACTCCATAGATTGTGTACAGAATTCCCTAACATGATCTTGAGGATCAGAGTGTCCATTATACTTATCATATTTTGGCATTTCCACCCTTTTAGGGAATGGTGGCATGTACAAGTCTTTGTCAAATGGAAAAGGACATAGGGCCTCCATGGAGAACTCCTTGGGTTCCTTTTCTTTTTCAAGTTTATTAAGCTTGACTTGCATGGCATGCATCTATTTCATCATAGCTATGAGTGGAGTTTCTTCCTCATGCATAATGATATCTTCAACATTAAAGTTGGGAGGAAGTTTAGCTCCTTGATGAACTAATTGTAAAAAGTATGCTTCTCTATCTTCTTTTAAGAAATGCTTCATCATTCTTTTGAAGTTATCATCATTTTGATATTGAGCAATTTTAGAAGGTGTAGGTTCTTGATCTACACCATGTTGAGATTGAGCTCTTTGAGAGCCAAAGTTTTTCCCTGCTTGAGACATGGTAGGAGTTCTCCTTGGGATAGATCAAGGAGGAGTTTGTTGATTACCTCCGTGAGTTGATGAAGGAGGAATGTAACCAATTTTCAATTGAAAATTGCCAAGATTGTCATCTTCGTAAAGACCAGAATTGTAGAGTTGCTCAAGAGTTGAAGCTTGGAGAGTATTCAGAGGTATGGGATGGGATACTTCTCTAGATTTCTTGTGAGAGGAAGCTCTAGTTTCCACCATTAACCTTGGGTGAAACAAAAGAATATGATGAAGACAACTAAAGAAAGATCTGATTCAAGAAGATCAAATGATGCAACCTTGTCAAGGTTTGATTGATTGAAGCTTGGATTAGATGTAAATGAAGGAGACTATGCCCTGGATGTATGGGTAGATTCCCAAAAGATAGCAGACATGAGTTCACAACACTTAGCCATTTTGAAGATGGATTGTAGGTTGATAGTTATGACAAGGTTTTGACACAAGATGAAAAAGACTCAAATCAATTAAACAGAAGGCTAAATCAGATTCCAAAGGCCACTTTAGGAAAATGATTGGATTCTCAATAGTTTTCTGCTTTGTTCCTGACACAGTGATTTTCTTGACAGACTCTGAAAATAGGCTGGAAAAGCTGGGTCTCTGACAGTTTTGACAACTTTCTGGAAATTTTTCAAAATTTCTCAAACGACTTTCTACAGGCTCATACAATAGTGGGTGTAGCATGAAATGACAATTGACAAACTCGTACGACTATTGCAAAACTTGCACGATAGTTGATAGCAGGGTTTTTGACTTTTTGGAATTGACTGGCAGCAAAACTTGTACGACAGTATACCTGATACCATACGATAATCTGGGGGTTTCGAAATGACAATAGCTGAAAGTCGTATGACTTTCTGACTTTAAAAGATGAATTTTGACTCCAAAAAGGTGTTTGACATCAGATTTTGTAATTTTTAAGGTTTTCAGTTTCAGATTGTTCACAAAATTGTCTATCCAGATTTGAAGATTGTATCAGATTGATTTGTTCTTAGTAACCAGATAGATAAATAGGCACGCAAAATAGCAAGCAAGTGATTTAAAGCATGTCTAAAAACAATGAACAGGGGACAAAGCAACCCTGTGCATGAACAATCAAGTGATTAAATTGTGCTAATCCCTAGGAGTGCTAACAGTGTATGTTCCAAAA